>JBBYHM010103832.1:0-119933 GCA_038381775.1 Adansonia rubrostipa | reverse complement strand
CCCCCCCCCCCGGATGAAAGTAACATGAATGGGTAGGCAACTACAAGAATATGAAGAAAAAAAAAAGCTGAAGTCGTTTTTCAATAAAAGAGGACATGAACGGAATAAATAGAAAGAGAGGACATTTGAAGGCTTTTTTATATCATTATTGATAAATTTTTTTTATTTTTGTTAATATACCATTTTTAATTTAATTCTAGAAATATGTTAATTTTTTATTTTTCGTTGAAAACTTGTCATCTTCAATAGCGAGAAAAAATATGATGGGAACTCGTTAATCAATTTAACGATTAAATAAAATAAAAAAATGTCACCTTAGGAGATTGACTTAATATTAGGGTTTAAACTTTTTTCAATAAAGTAGGGATTAGTTAGGTTTTTGGTTTCTTTTAAAAAAAATAAAATATGAGATTGATGTCATGGGTTTAAGAATAGTGAACGTAGCCGTCTAACAATATCTAATAGAAATAGTAAAAAAAAAATAGGCAGTAAAAAGAAAAGGGTTGACTTGTAGATGAAAAGAAAAATGAAAATTACATCTAACGGAACTTGTTTTTTTTTTTTGAAGAAAAGGAAATGAAAGATTTTATTTAAATTCAAGGAAATGCAAAGCCTACGGAATTACATTTCAGGACCCCCACAATTTCCTAAATATCGTTAATGAAAAATCTCAATTCCCTTAAAATCCAAACTCACACTAATTCCTTGTTAAAAAATATTTTATGTTAAGCCCAAATTATTATTTGAAAATAAAAAAGTTTAATAAATATTTTATATTAAATCTGAAATTATTATTTAAAAATAATAAAAAATTTAAAAAAATTCATATTAAATCATGAATTATATTTAAAAATAATAAAATTTTTTAAAAATATATTCTATATTAAAACTTGAATTATTATTTAAAAATAATAAAAGAATTCAAAAATATTTTATATTTAATTACAAATTACATTTTAAAAAGTAATAAAAATTTAAAAAATATTTCATATTCAACCTTAATTACTGTTTAAAAGTAATAAAAATTAAAAATATTTTGTATCCAAATTACTATTTCAAGATAAAAAATTAAAAATATTTTGTATTAAATCCTAACTACAATTTAAAATAATAAAAATTAAAAATTTTATTAAATATAAAATTACTATTTAAAAAGAATAAAAATTAAAAAATATTTTATATTAATATTTAAAAATAAGAAATTTTTAAAAAATATTTCACACTAAGTCTCGAATTAATAACTAAAAATTAATTAAAATAAAAATATTTTATATTAAATCTTGAATTACTATTTAAAAATAATAAATAATTAAAAATAATTTATATTAAATCCTGAAATACTATTTTAAGATAATAAAAAATTTAAAAAATATATTTATGCTAAATCCTGAATTACTATTTAAAAATAATAAAAATAAAAATATTTTATATTAAATATCGAATTACTATTTGAAAAAATAAAAAATAAAAAATATTTTCGATTAAAACCTAAAATACTACTTAAAAATAATAAAACAATTAGAAAATATTAATATTAAATCTAGAATTATTATTTAAAAATAAAAATTTAAAAATATTTTATAGTAAAACTTGCATTACTATTTAAAAATGATAAAATAATTAAAAATAATTTATATTAAATCTTGAAATGCTATTTAAAAATAATAAAAATATTTATACCAAATCCCAAATTATCATTTAAAAATAATAAAAAACCTAAAAATATTTTATATTAAAACTTGCATTACTATTTAACAATAATAAAAAGTAAAAAAATTTATATTTAAACTTGAATTACTATTTAAAATTAATAAAAATTAAAAATATTTTATATTAAATCCTAAATTAATTTTTAAAAAATTAAAAATTAAAAATATTTCATATTAAATCCTGAATTACTATTAAAAAATTAATAAAAATTAAAAATACTTTATTTTAAATCTTGAATTAATGTGTGATCAAAATCAACTAAAACTGATCTGCTTAAAGTTTTGAAATTTATTCTAAGGTATTGATTTTAGTCTCTGCATAAAATCAAGAGGAATTATTGGGTTCAAGAGTTGGTTATGAGTGGAGGAGCATTAACACCCCTACAATGCTTGAAAATTGATACCATCTAGTCACAAATTATGCTGAGTATAATTTTCTCACTTTTAAATTTCATTATTCAACCATAATCTCCATAAAAATGTTATTAATGAATATTTAAAATGAATGATCCAAAATTTTGCTAAAAATTTTCTAAGCTCCCCGAAGTTTGGTAGAATATAGTATTTTACATTTAAAAGATTTTTTCAAATTTAATGTTTGAAAAATACATTTTTAATTAAAAATAAATCCTGACATCTTCCCCATTAAAATGGCAAAAGATTTAGAAAAGTACTTAAATCTAAAAATATTGCCTTAATTTTTAGAAAAAGAGCGAACATAATAAATGACACCAATTCGAAATGTATCTCATAATACACTCCATATACTAATAGTAGTAACCTAATCATGGTTAGAGATAAGCTTAGATCAGGTCATGGTTTAAGGCAAAATAAAATTGGAAAAACCAAATAAAGTTCTCTAAATATGGAAATGAAAATACTTTCCAAAGAGAAAAGTAATAAAATAAAAAATATGGGAACTAGAGGAATATTCAGAACAAGGCATTTTCTAAAAGTTTCGAGAGAAGGTAAAAAAAAATGAATTTAGCATCAAATGGAACTTAAAATTTGATTGGAATAAAATAAAATATTACTGAAGAGGTAATTTAGTAAGGTTTCACTTAAATAAAGTGTAAAATACCTAGAAAATTATTTGAAGTGTGAAATTATTTTTTTAATTAGGTTTGGTTGCAGGATATAAAACCTGACCAACAAATAGAAAATAATTTGCTACCTTTACAAATGAACTCGAAATTGAACATATGATACATCATTAAAAATCTAATTCAATGTAGTCTAATAAAGATACTAAAAATTCTGAGAAAATAATTTCATAGGCCAAAATTAGGATGTCATTCATGTTGGTTGTTGGACACAAGGAGTTTGTACAACAAATGATGGAAGATTTATTCACAACTTAAACAACCTTAGAATCAAGCACATAATATGTTGGTGGAAAGCAAACTTGATGTAGTTTGTTATAGAATATCTTAAAATACCTAAAAAATCATTAAATGGGAGAAAATTTTTTTACAACTAGACCTTATGAGAAGTGATAGTAGCTAAAACTGAGAAGTGAATACTTTTGGCTTTATGAATCTACTTTTAACTTTTGAGGTCCTTCTTTTCAGACATTCGAATGTCCATAGACAGGATTAAGGTGAACAATATGAAACAAAAATAGAACACAGAGGAATAGAACATGACTCTATATGCACAGCCAAGGACTATAAACTAAATTGAATTCACCAATAAAGCATTCAAATACATCACTATTCATTACCTCATGTCTTTCTTTTGGGAGGCTTCATTTAAAAATAAATGAGGCATTTAAATGCCCTTTTATTAATGTTGTAAACTACCCTTAAACAACAGCTAGCATTCCCTAAACAACTTACTAAATTTTCATCAACAAGGCTACTGATAATCAAACATAAAATCAACTTGAAAATGTTTTAAAATCATTTTGTTTGTGGATCAAACCATCATGTTTTTTTAGCTAATTATAACTTAATTTCCCATATATTTCATTGTGAAACCATGACAAAAACATAGGCTAAGGCTTGATCATTGATTGAGCCAAACCTATTTTTTGGGGGGGATTTTTTAACAAAACTATTTTTTAGCAATAAGAAACAAACATTTTATCAAATACTTACTAAAATATCTTAGCACTAATGGTGAACAAAGTAGACAACAAGATCTACCATTGAAATCCTCACCATGGCCAAACCTAATTCATGTAATTCTAAGCTTATATTTCACCAAACGCATGTTAATTTCACTTAGTATCAATACTAATCGAAGGATCTAACATCAATCTTAAAAACCTAAATGCATGTAACAAAAGCAAAGAATCATGATAATCACATGCAATTCCAAAATCTCTATTTACAGAGATTTGGTTGTCATTTTTCCTATTTTTCATCCATAGGTAGCTTGAAAGGTTTCTACTGACAAAATAACTTCCCTTAGCAACCTTTAAACTCCTTTAACAACTATTAACAACCTTTCGTGTAAAGTTTTAAATGACCTTTAATTAAAAAAGAAATTGTAAGTGAAACCTAAGGCACATGTCACATTAAATTAGATCACATAACTAAAATGTTTCCATTATTCTACGTTTATTTTTTTTGATTCGATTGATTTTAATATGTTCATTTAAAAATTCAATTTGATATTTCTTCTCATAGCCAAAATAGCCCCTAACAACATTCATCTAAAAAATACAGAGTTCTTTATCCCAAACTTCTCAAAAATTCATTTTTCAAGGTTTTTTTTCATGAACTTAATTGCACTTTCTTAACCCTTTCTCCATGCTTAATTTGATAGTAGTAAAATCAATTTTGGATTATTAGATCTTGACCTTTACAATTTAAAGGTCAACCTTTTGTCACATAGTTGACTTTTAATTATTGACTTTGCTTTTAGTTGACTTTTACTTTTTGTTGACTTTTGGATTCGATTTCTAAAGTAATTGTTATAAATAGTTGTTAAATACTACTTAAAGCATATTTTGGGGCCACTTAAACTTTTAATGTCAGTATTAATAATGTCAGTATTAAAATGCTGTTATATACAATGATCATACTAAGATCATTTTTAAGTATCGTCATATGATTACTATACTAGCATATATTGAGCCACTGAGCTTATTTTATTTTAAATAAAAAAGCACTACAAATGGTAATTTTAACCATATTCATGTATTGAGAGTAATCATTTTACTAGTATTATAACAATTTATTACAATTTCTTTTTAGAGAAACAAAATATAAAAAGTAGAAGAAAAAAAAACTCCACCTTTAGACTAGAACTTTTCCATGAAAAGAACCATAAAGTTATACAAATTCCTAATTATAAATTGCTCATGTTCATTATTAACAAGACATTAGAAGTAGTTCATGACATAAAGTTAAAAGAGTGCAGACACTCGAACATTCAACATCCAAAAGCACATATCCTCATGGCGAGTAGGAAGTTCCTCAAGCTTTCTCAAAGTCTCTTCACCTTTAGTGCTTTACCAAATATTCCATACTGAAAAAAAGATAAACAAAAGCAATTATGTAGTATGTACGCCATCTATCATATAAGATTTTGAAATAATCATTGTAATAATCATTTGCAATGATGCTTAGCAAATGTGACTAGACTACCTACCGATTAAGATAAGAGGCATCTCCAAGAAGAATTGAAAATGAGGATTGTGCACTGTTAGGGTTAGAAATCAACATCAAAGTACAACTTGATGCCATATAAATATATAAAAGAAATTGTACTAAATTTAAACATGCATAATACCAAAATTGTAAGATGGCTTTACACCAATAAATTCACCAATAATCGTCTTTTAGCTTTCTTTCTTTGCTCTTTATTCATGGAAGCTGATTTTCCATCGACAGTATGCCACTTGGTTAGTAAGGCCCTTAATCCACCTACAACAACTAAAAAAATTCTCCTTACTTACACTTTAAAATCACATTAATAAACTAACTTAGCAACCTAAACCCATGCTTATTTTCAAGTTTTACCACTTACTCTGAAACTGTGATTTGTTTATAGCAACCAAGACTCATAAGCTTACAAATTTGATGAACAATTTTAGGTGCAACACTTGGGTGAAATCCAAATTCAATATCCTCATAATTTGTTTGCATACTTGTAGCTTGAATTAAAATTTTTCCAAAAAACAAAATAATAAAATATAATAAACCATCCAAGGTTCATTTGAATATTAAAAGATAAAACATAATTTATACATGATACAAAGAAAAAAGGGGAAATCATTGATACGTGCCATCATCGCTATCAGGATTGGCTTTTGCAAAAGCTCATCATTGCAAAAGTTATCTCCAGCGGTATCTAAAACATTAGATTAGACGAGAAAGATCTAATTATTCTTTATTAGAACATTTGCTGTGGCACTAATGGGATCTTCCAATATTGTATGAATTAGAGGAGAAAAAGATATTACTCATTGCAAAAGTATAAGCTTTTGCATACAGGTAAAATGATCTTCTATATTTCCAGTTCTTTTCTACTATGGATAGTTATACCCATGTTGTGAAACATAATTTTTTTTTAAGCCTCTGCCCTTGCTTATGACCTTTAATTGAAGAAAGCTCTATTTCATGCCCTTAATTGAGTCAAGTTTCTGGTGTTCTTGTGAGTAAATATTCCATTATGATTTCAGATATTAGTGAGTTGTTTCATCAACATTCTTGATTTAACATAGCATATCAATATGTAAACTTGTCATGTATTCATTTCACGTGTTTGTATAGTTTTATGTATGTAATTGTATTTCAAGTATTTTATTTTTATATAAATTTTAATACATTCATAATTCGTGACATGAAATTTTGATACATTTATATTCATATCATATTTTTTTATCATGTTTTAATTATTTTTATATCATATTTGCATTTAAAATAATATTGCCTTTTTACATTTTGTTAGGATTTAGATTACCATGCATTCCTTAGGTATGTCTACGACCAGTTTATGTTAGCGATTGGATTAAAATCTATAACATAACAAACTAGAAAAGAAGTATTGACTTTGCAAGTGTTAATTGTTTGATTCAATTACAAAATCACTATTAGAGTTTGGTGGTGAATGAAATCAAGAAGGGGTGAACTGATTTTTCAAAAACATTTTGCAAATAAAAACTTTAATTTAGATTTTGAGAAATTCCAGTCGGGAACTTGTAAATGCAAGATAGTGTATAATGTAGGAATCTGTATTCCTGTGTGAGTCTAGCCTCATGGAATAATAACATTGAAAAATTTTCAAAATAACATAGTATAGGTAGTGGAAACAATAAACATAGAAAAGATGGAGTTCTATATGGATCTATTAGGTAGGGATTTACATGTGGTAAACATAATTAAATTAAATCTAAATTTAATCAACCATAGGATTAGAGATTACCTAACTCAAAGATATCATAATCTTGAGTTTGTTAGATCCGAAAGATTCCCAAATCTAAATCAGCAAACTTCCTAGAAGGTAATCCGACATCATGAGTTTTTCAAGTTCTCTGCCTTTAACAATAAGCCACACATATAGTAGTTAAAGCTTTTTTTGGCTCAGTGGTTTTTCGATGCTAGCCAGATGACTTTTAAAGCCATAACCAAAAATAATTTGCTAGTAGGTTCTGATCCAAAAATAATTCCCTACCTTTGTCATAAGAAAGAGGCAAAAAAAAAAAGCTCTTCAGAGAGATGGTTAATTTACATAAATTCAAGAAAACAAACTCAAAAATCATAATTTTTGCTTCTTATCAATTCCACTAAGATCAAAGACTAATTTTCTATCTACAGAGTAATCAACAACGATTCTTATCTACTTGGAATATGAATAAGCATAATGAAGGCTTTAGAAAAGTTAGGGTTAGCAAAATTTGCTTTAAAAAGATCTAGGAGTTCTTTCTAGGGTTTTTTTATAGTTCTCTTACTCCCAAAAGGACTTAATATTATATTTATAAGCCTTTTGGACTTGGTTTATATATTTAATGAGTGAACTGGATCTATAAGAAATAAACATGTAGGTGGCACCATTTTTAGGGTTACTTGAAGCCTAATTAAAACTATTTTCAATTGGCTTGTCCAAGATTGGGCTTTAGTAGTAATATGTAGCCCAATAACACCACGTAAATGGCTACAACATGTACTAAGTCCATTAGTAAGCCGAACTTGGAGTAGTTCGCAACTAAACTCCCTTATCTTGCTAATGTAGGGCTTTTAGCCTAAACTCTTAATTCACATATTAGATAATTTAATCCACAATTAAATTTTTAATCCAAGTAAAAGAAATTTTAATTCATGTGAATATTAATTAAATAATAATCAAATAATTTATTTAATTTTCAAGTAAAAATATTTGGCTTATTTAATATTTTTCCTTAAAGCCATGTCTACATTTAGACATATTCTTGATAAGATTTTCTTATCATTATTATCTTATTAAGGTATCTCTAATTAGATTTCATAAATCTAATTTATGTCTTAAATTATACTTAATTGAACATATTTAATTAAGCCCTTCCCAATTTATCTTATATTTAGTTAAGTCCAACTTAATTGAATACCATATTTAATACAATAATTCTATCTTATTGTGTGTGACCTATTAGGTTCCTAACATATTGGCGATGAACATAAATAATCTTATTAATTATGTTCATAGATTAAGAACTGGATCTAGCTACCCATCATGATCACCCGAATGTTGATAGAATGAAGTGTGACTTTTGCAAAACCTTTCATTAACAAGCCTATCAATGTGCTATGGTCTTTCCACTAGATCAAGAACCGGATCTAGCTACCCATCATTAAGAGATGATCCCAAATAATCTTATTAATTATGTTCATAGATCAAGAGTTGGATCTAGGTACCCATCATGACCACCCAAATGTTGATAGAATGAAGTGTGACTTCTGCCAAACCTTTCATTAATAAGCCTATCAATGTGCTATGGTCTTTCCACTAGATATCTTAGATTGAGAATGAGCATGATGCAGTGTCTACTTAGACTTCTATGCATGTTAGTTCTTGCAACTCATGGTTAATGATCATGAATTTATGAAGAACCATTCCTCATAAATTCACTATACTTTGGCTAGAGACTTTAATCCAATTAACCATAGTCAAGATTATTTGAGATATGTCTCCAATCTAACTCGAAATGGTGAATCCTCTTTATATCACTTATCTGTCTTTGGTATGTTTCACATCATACCTAAAACCACTCTTATTTTGGTATCCATCCATTTTGGACCCATTTGTGATGATCTGTAAGTATGATATTCCATATATAAGATGACCTAGTATCACAAGTTTGAGGACCAATATACATGACTGGCACATGAGAATGTCTTTCATAGACACTTGAGTGACTTATACCAAATAGAGTTCTCATTTGGGCCATGTTTAGTGAACTCCGATTCCATAAAACAATCACCTATATGCTATCCACAAGTATCTCATATACTTCAACTTCTATGAGATCAAAGAGTTGCATGTATCTAATTCATGAAGGCTTAACTTATGCTAATCTTTGTACATTCCCTATTTGGGCTATATGATGACTAGGAACCTTTTAGAAACATGGCTTTAATGCATACAGATCTTATCATTGTAACTTATTATTTTCTTTGCAAGGCCATTATGTTCCAAGGACTTCATCCAATTAGTGTTTACATGAGTGCCAATCACACCACTAGCATGAAGGAAAAGCTTATGTTACTTTAACTTAGTAACATGAATGTTGTTATTTGACAATGTATCGTATGCCCTAATCCAATTTGTTCAAGGGCATACACCAACATCTCCCGCTTGCACTTAAAGCAATCGCATCGCTCTATGTGGAGTATATGTCTAATTCATTAATGATAAATCTTTATTATCAAGTCATCAAAACTTTTAGACCTTAGTGAGAAATCTTATGGCTCGGTTATCATGAATAAGATAGGAATCATCTTATTAGCCCGATAGCTAAAGGCCTAAAATAAAATCTTTTTAGAAGCCTTTTTATAACTTGTTTGATCGCTTTAGGATATAAATATGTAATCTTTCTGGTTGAAACTCTTTTGAATATTACATCCGAGTATGTATAACTTTTATTTGTCATATGTTCATGAATATTAACTTTTTTATTAACTTACAAATACTCCCACAGTGTAAAACTTCTTACAAGAAATTCAATCTTTATGAATTTAAGTTAATTGGGCATAATTTGATTTGATAGATCGAGACATAGAACAATTTTACAAAGATTTATTAAATAAAGGAAATCACAAAAGCATCGTATCCATATGCCAGTAATAAAAGATCTATGTTTAAAACACTTATCCTAAAATTTTCAATGATCAGTCTATAAAGCCAAAAATAAAACATCTATTGTTTTAAAATAAATACTAGAAATGAAAGTTCTCCGTAACTTTTAAGCATATGGGCTCAAGCCTGATCCATATTGTTTGGGTTACCCTCTTTTTATTGGTCCATCTTCATTTGTCTTTTGGTCCTTATGTCAAACATACTTAGTACAATAATCAGGTATCATATACCGAAGGAAAGTAAATGAATTATTCAAATTTATACTTGAGGTCAAAACTTCTTTTAACTTTTTAACCTTGATCGACACAAAGTAGTCTTTACAATTTCTCCTCTAATGACTAGGCTTTTTACAATGGTAACAAGTTCCTCTGTTGCTCTTTTCTTAGCTTTTACTCCACCAGTCGGCTTTAAACTCTTTGAGCCAGAAGATCTATCCTTTCTCAATTTCTTTTTCTTTTTCTTTTTGGATTTCTTAGAAGTAAAAGTAGAAGTAACCAAGTGGAGAGCCTTTTCATTGGTAAGAGACTTCTCTACCATAGTCAACATGTTCAGCAATCCTAGAAAGGATGTCTTTAAGTGATTCATGTCGAAGTTTAACATAAATTATGAAAAATTTAGAGGTAAAGATGAAATAACCAGATCAATGGCTAGCTCATTATCCATTAACCAACCCAACTATTCCAAATGAGTGATACACCCAATCATCTTAAGCATATGAGTCATAACAAAAGTCTCTTCAAACATCTCTGTTTGAAATAATTCTTTTGATACGTCAGATCTCTTAGTGCACCTTTCTTTATTGAACAATTCTTTAAGATTCAAGATGATGTATGAAGCATCCATACCTTCATGTTACTTCTAGAGATTAGGTGCCATGCTAGCCATATCACACATGTGGCCTGCTTAAGTTCATTTTTATGAACTTTATAAGCATCTTATTGTTTTTAAGAGTATCATTTTATGGTTTGTCAGGCATAAACTCATCATGGATAAGCCTTGTGTTCATTTGTTAAATGATTTTAAATTTGCTAAGCCAATCAATGAAATTTAGCTCAGTTAGCTTGTTAACATCCAATATGCTACATAGTGACAAATTAGAAGTCGTACTTCTTGTTTATATCCTGTATGAATGTAGAATATAATAATGTCAATAAAACACATAAGATAATCATTCAGTTTATCTTGAGTACTAGAATGATTATCCTCATTATATGGCGTAATTATAGACCTTAACTATAATATGAGTAGTTCAACATTTGAATCTTCCTAATGAGCTAGGGACCTTTTTCATCCTTTTATAACCTTAGGTTAGCACAACAAGCCATAAAAGAACTAATTAGATAGGTAACTTAGTTTACCAATTGCATATCTATGTAACTCCTAATTAGTTAGGTGGTAACCTTTTACCTAAATGTATTATATACATTTCACCTAACCATTACCTCTAAAGCCATGTGGTCAATTTGCACGCATTCGGACAACACAGCCTTAGTTGAGTAAGATCCATTAATTACAACTCAAGCAGCTCTAGCGAAAGGGGCCTTCGGTTAGCCCAGCAAATCCCCATGGCTAGATCTTGAGTAGCTTGTTATAATCTAATGGAAGGCATCTTATCATGTTGAAACATGGACTCAAAATTTTACGAGGGATTTTTAATTTAATTATTAAGTCTCATTGATTTGATTTTGATCGCATTACATTGGCATTTATTTCAAGTGCATACATATCATTTATATATATATAAATATATATATATAAACACAAAATAAATCTAATCACGAAATCCTATCTATGCCTAGTTTCCAAAGCCATTTGGAAACTAGTTGGTCAAAACCTTATGGTACCTTACTAAATCTTCATAAGTTTCGATAGTGCTCTCCTTAGACAATTCTTCATGGAGCCATCTTTAATAACATTTATGGAAAATAAAATTCTTTTAAGCTATCCTAATTCTAAATCTATTACTATTCAATGTTTACATACATTTGATAGAAACCTCAAATTACATTAGAGAGGAGTTAGGTGATAAGAGAATTTTACAACTCTAAAATATAATAAAGATAAGGTAGGGTTCACCAACCTTATTTAATAAAAAATTAAAGCCACAAGACTATATTTCAACCATACATTCACCTAGTCATGCTAAGGTCTAAGTCTATAGCCATCCATCATGCTTTAACATTTATAGCATAATTACTATGTATAGCTAATGTCACATGGTAATTACATGTATAAAATGCATTTATAAACAAATTTATTACATTTAACAAAGCTTCTATAAGAATCAGCCATAGAGATTAAAAAAATTTAATATTTTCCTAACTTTTAGGAAACTAGTCTTAAATGAAACATTTACCTAACTTTTAGGTGATTTGTTTTAAGAAGGACAAATACTTTTAATTTCATGCTTTATTTAGGTTTCCAAAATTAGCATATTTAGGAAATTAAAATTAAAGTAATTATTTAACTAAATAATTTAAGAAAACAAGTTTCCAAATCTTGATTCTTTCTAAATATGTCTATTTAGAGAAACTTACTTGAATTGAAACTCTTTCATAATTCCTAATTTTAAGGAGCTTAGTTCTATTAGATAACTCTTATCTAATCCACATTAAAATCATTCCACAAATTAAGGAATCAAATTCCTAATTTTAAAGAATTTTACTCCCACTAGAAAACAAGTTCCAATAGAAGTAGGACTCTAATAAGTAGTGCCCTCAGTTTAGGAATCTCTTTGGCCACACCAATGGCCTTTGATTGCCACTTTTGGATAATGTATAGGGAATGTTTCAAGTACTGGAAAATCTAATTAGATGCTGCCAAGAATTGATTCAAGGTTGAATCCATGATAGCACCAAGATTGCCACCAATCTCAAGTTTCAAGCAAACCTAGGAAGTGGCATCACTTTGCCATAAACCCTAGCATTGAAACACAAGATCCACACCCATGGAGAATTGTTTAAACATTGATTTTAGATGCTGAAAATTAAATCAAGATGCTACCAAAAGTTCAAACTAAAGCAACAAACACAGTGGCACTTTTTTGCCATGCAAATTGCAGATCGTGAGAATACCTTCCCTTGGGTGCAACATCACTATGCTTTAATTTTCAACAACCAAGATCAATTCAAGAATCACAAATTCTTTGATTAGGTTGTTGTACCAAGATGTAACAAACCTATGGAAATCTTCCATAAAGATTTCAAGGTGAAATAAGAGGAAGAATCCATTCAAAGTTACCATACAAGAACATGTTAGCTATTTTATTAAGATAATTCACTATTATGTTTCTTTATATTAAAACATATTTAAATAATTTAAAATTAATTTTTATGAACAATACATAATAACATTAGATTAAAAAATTAATTTTTACAATAAGGAAAATAATAGGAAAAATCCTAAAAGATATCGCAAATCATGCCCACAAGTTTTTGGGTTTCAACAGTTCAACATGTATTCAATCTAAATTAATAAAAACAATTTTTATTAATTATTAAACAATTTAATATTGATCACTAGACCTTTTAAGCATGCTGTCTAGAATTAAGAAAATTTATAAAAAGAAAGTTTGTTCCTGCCAACCCACAAAAATGGATTATTGGTCAAGAAAGCTTGAATGCCAAAGTAGTTTCCTCTTCTAGGTCTAGAAAGAACATCATCCTAACAGACACAACTTGATTTGATTGATAGAATCAATATTCTAAGGCCCAAAACTTATAAATCTATACATGTGATATCCGAATGTCAATTACTATAAGTTAGAATATAGAAACCACGTGTAGTCCACAACCTATAGGCTCTGATACCACTTGTAGGAATCTATATTCCTGGTTGAATCTAGCCTTATGGAATAATAGCATTAAAAAATTTTCAAAATAACACAATATAGGCAGAGAAATAGTAAACATACAAAAATTAGACTTTCTTATCTATCTGTCTTTGAATATAGTAAACATAATTAAATTAAATCTGTATTTAATCAACCATATGATTAGAGATTACCTAACTTGACCATATCATAATCTTAAGTTTTGTATATCTTAAAGATTCCTAAATATGAATCAACATGCTTCCTGAAAGGTAATCTAAAATCATAAGCAATTTAAGTGTCACACCTCCAATGGTGATCCATATAGTTAGTAATTGAAACCTTCTTTGGCCCAGTGGTTCTCTGGTGCTAGCCATATGACTTTTGAAGCCATAACCAATAGATATTTTTCTAATGGGTTCAGATTCATGAATATCTAAGAATAATTCCTTACCGTTGGTGCAAGAAAAAGGCAAAAATAACTCTTTATGGTGATGGCTGTTTTACATAAATTCAAGAAAACAACTCAAAGATCATAATTTTTAATTCTAATCAATTCCACTAAGATAGAAGACTAATTTTCCATATTCAAAGCAATCGAGAATGATTTTTAACTTCTTGCAATATGAATCAATGCAATGGAAGCTTTAAGGTAGTTGACGTTGGTGTAATTTACTTTAAAAGGATATAGGCATTCTTGCCTAGGGCTTTCTAATAGCTCTTTTACTTCCAAAAGGAATTAGTATTATATTTATAAGCCTCTTGGACTCGGTTTAGATATTTAATGAGTGAACCAGATCTATTAAAAATAAACATTAGGTGGCACCACTTTTAGGTTACTTGAAGCCTAATTAGAACTATTTTCAATTGGCTTATCCAAGATGGGCCTTATTAGTGATATGCAACCCAATAACACCACATAGATGGCTACACCATGCACCAAGGATATTAGCAAGCCTAACTTGGAGTAGTTCAAAACTAAACTCCCTTGTCTTGCTAATTTAGGGCTTTTAGCCCAAACCTTTAATTCACATGATAGATAATTTAATCCAAAATTAAATTTCTAACCCAAGCAAAACAATTTTACTTCATGTGAATAATATTAAATAATTAATTAAATAATTATCAAGTAATTTATTTAGTTTACAATTACAATATTTGGCTTATTTAATATTGTAGATGCCCTATTTTAGTCCAGGCTAGTTGTCATCTCGAGACATAATCAAAAGATGGTAGGATCAGAAAAAAAATTGGGCACGATTGTCGGGTGCCATGTTGCCAAGCATTATTAAGCGACATGGCACCAGGAGAAAATTTTTTTTTAGGAAGGTCTGAAATGCCTTTAGGTCGTATTAAGGAAATATGTAAAAATGAGGCATCAAAGGTCATTATTCGAGGTGTCATTGGCGTTATTCAGATGAGCACAAGTTAATTTTCCACTATTTGTGACCAAAGTGCGGAATTCAAAAAGCCTAAAGTATGTGCAAATCACATGGGTGCGTAAGTGTTGATACAAAGCTTTTACGTTGCAAAAAATTCAACACATGTAATATCGATATAAAAGTGTTTGGTATCGATACTTAAGGTGTGGCCTCGATACTTGGTGTATTTGTATTGATACAGGTCATGGCAGTAGCTAAAGTTGTAATTTTTGGCAAAATGTATTGATACACAAGCAAGAGTATTAATACAAATCCATGCAGTATCAATACAAGGCTCTAAGTCTTGAGACTAGAAACAATTTTTTGCTCTTTGTATTGATACACACTTTATTGTATTGATACTCATGGGTAAGAATTG
The DNA here is from genome assembly GCA_038381775.1 of Adansonia rubrostipa. Lineage (NCBI taxonomy): Eukaryota > Viridiplantae > Streptophyta > Magnoliopsida > Malvales > Malvaceae > Adansonia > Adansonia rubrostipa. The sequence goes on along the minus strand of JBBYHM010103832.1, from coordinate 104,330 downwards.
CCTTGTGTATCGATACACCAAGGCATTTTTGCCTAGGTTGAGCAACTTTTCAGCCTTAAAAAATCTGATTTAAACATGTTTCTTGCACTAAAAATCATCATAATTCATATTAAGCCTCAACTATGGGCTCGTGATTGGACTTAAACAAATTTTTAAAGCCTAAATAGCCAATGAAAAAAAGGTCATTTTCATGAAATATACAGCTTGTTAAAGGGCATGTCTGGCTTTTCTCTAGTTGTAGGTAGCCACAACCTTTCTGCACCACTACTCTGCATGACAGAACCAATGGCAATAAGGGCAATTAAGCATAGTACTTGGAGTTGTCTCCTAGTACTAAGGGAATATCCCATAATGTTAATTTGTCTTTGAAAAGCATTGGCTGAACCTTGAATTTAAAAGAGAGCTAATCTTGGCTTAGAGAGAGAATATCATTTTCTAGCAATCTCAAAACCTTAAGCAACTTATAGCCCTAAAACACTCTCAAAGCACTATTCCATTGCCTTTCACCTTCAACCTTCCTTCATTCCCATAGCTCCTTAAAATCGCCATTAGAAACACCTCCAAGACCTTTTGTTTCCTTTATTCTGCCTCTTAAGACATCCTTCATCAACACCTAACAAAAAACTCTCTTTTTTCATCATTTCCTTGCACATCAATATAAAAAAAGGGAAAAAAGTTGAGTCACAAGTTACTACTCAAAGAAAAAGTCTAAGCTGGAGGGTTTTTCTATATTTTCACCTAACTCTATTTCTTTTCTCATTTCCAACACTTGCATCATTTTAGTGGACTGTCCTAGGACTCTCATGCATTATTGTTGCCTTGGTTATAGTAGTCTTAGGATCTTAATATTTTTTTTAATGCCTTGATGTTGCTGGTAGGCCAAAAATGTTTCTTTCATTCTGTTATCCAAGTAGCCTTTTTTTCATGCATTTTTTGTCATGTTTCACCTATATTCACTTGCTTAACACATACTTAAATGTTCTTTCTAAAATGCAATGAGTTGGTTTTTGCATTTTCTTCCATTCTAAGGGGTCTCTATCACAAAAATGCTATCTTGAAAGTTTCAGCATGCTTTTCTTTCCTTAAATATGTTCATGTCATCTTCCATAACATGATTTTCAATGCCATTCATAGAGTTATTATTTTCATGCACCTTATTTGTCATTTCTTTGCATTTTTTCTCATCTCTTCCATGTCAAAATGTTATCTATGTGTGTTTGCATGTGTTATTCTTGTTTATTTTTCTATATCTTATATTTTGTTCATGATATCCTTGTCAAGATGCTTGCTTGTTTGCTAAAATCTGATTTTCAAAAAAATCCTTAAGTTCATGCTACCTCTAATAGATGAAGAATGACATTGATTTAATGTTTTCATAAAATTGGTCTTCTAACTTGGGGGCAAATTAAACATTTAAAATCTGTATTCATGGGAAAATGAGTTTAAATATGCTATTTTTTCAAACAAAAATGCCTTTTTTAATTGATAAAAAATATATTAAGTGACCTTGATTTTAACACGTTCATAGTGGCATGGTCAACAGGTTGTTTCATTGTCCTAAGCTATATGAGATTGTGGACCTTACTCATGATGCTTGTGTCATTCTTTCCCCTCTATTATGGATGTTTGAACATCCATAACTCAAATTTAACCCCTAAGAAACCTAAAAAATCAAACAGTCCCCTGTTTTTGCTTTGGCAACATTGTAGCCTAAATTTGAAAAATTATTTTTGAACCATAAATGATTTTTCTAGAATGTTTTGATATTTTTCTCTTAAAGGGCATTAAAATACCTTTCTAAAGGTGTCTCGTTTGGCCTTAGATCATCTGGGATGAGGGAGTTATGATTTTTTGAACCTTTGCTATTTAGAACCCCTATAACCAACATGCTATATTCTATTTAGGCCATTTCTACCTATCAGATCATTTTTTATATTATTGAAATATTTTTCTAGGAAGTTTGCAAAATTTCCTCTCTGAAAAGGAATTGTTTATGATTTAACAATTTCGAATGAGCCCAAAATGATATTTCAAAGTCTATCATGCCCTTTCCCTCATACATGCTATTAATGTCAAAATAGGCCTAACTTTAAAAATTAATTCTACCTAGAAGGTGATTTTTTAAGATTGTTAAAATATTTTTATATTAGTCCTTATCAAATTACCTTTCCAACGATACGTATTTACCCATTGAAGCCTTCGGATGTACCTAAAATAAATTTAGGAAGGGAAATGGCATGATGTTATCCCTATTTTTAGCCTAATCTTTGGAATGCCTTTACAGAGACTTTCAAATGTCTTAAAATGCATCCAATGGGCTCCCCTACAATACAAGCCCTTTAGGTTTAGATCTAGGCTTAAGATAAGAACATATTTTATTCAAATTTTTTATTTATAGTTTCAAAAATCCTATTTTTTCAAAAATCCTTTTCTTTTAAAAATGTCAAAATTTTTATCTTTGGAGATACTCCAACCTCGTTTTTCCACTAGAAAAACTTGAATTTTCTCTCTCAGATTTATTCAAAATCATAATTATTTCCTTAAATCATCGAAGATTTCCATTCTTGGGGATACTCTAGCCGTACCACTCCAAGAGGATACTCTATCCCTATTTTCCATCAGAAAACTTGATTTTTCTCTCTCAGATATGTTTAAGATTCCTAATTATCTTTAGGGATACTCTAATCCCATATCTTTGAAGGGATACTTCAACCATGCTTTTACCTTAAAAATCCAAAAAATTTCTCTCTTTTGAATGCCTTGGATTGTTTTGATTAAATTTTTTTGTCCTTCAAATTACCACCAAATCCAAATCCATCTCTAAATTATTGTCTCGATAGTTCTTCAATAATCGAAGATAGTTATGAGATACATTCCAATCGTCTTTCCTTTGTCTATGATATTATTATAATTCTTTTTCATCTTGCTAACACGTTTCTTTTTTGTAGTGACTATTATGCATTCATATTTAAAATTTGTCTTTAAAAAATTTTACAAGTCAATGTTTTGTGTTGGTATCTCTCTAGTGCCTAATATGAAACATTTGAATTTTTAAAATTTAATTTGAAATCATTTTCATAAAAATCCTTATGCTTTTCATACCTTCGCGGGACATAGGTGGTATCAAATTATCTTTCAAAACCTAGATTTACATTTTCCACAAAAATTCATACATTAAAGGAGATTATACCTAAATAATGACCAAATGGAACCTATTAAACCAAAATCAAAGCAAGATATAGTTAGGGGGTACCAATTTTAGGTGTCATGGGTTGCTAATCTTTCTATATGCGCGTAACCAACTCCTCAACCCAACCAACAAATCTCTGGATCTTATAAACCTAGAAATCAATCTTTCAAATTTTGTAACTTGGGATATTTTTTCAATAGGCATCCGATCATGCCTAGTTCGAAATGGTTGTTGGCGACTCCAAATTTATGGTTACTTCATGGTAACTTTCTAAGACTAGTTAGATGAGCAATTCGTCCATAGTCTCTCCCCCCTTCACATTATCGTACCTAATCCAAATCTTGACCAAAGGATAACTCAAAACCACACGACCATATATCTTTTAAGTCATGTATACTCGCTTTGGATCATCTAGAGAGAGAAAGAAAAAAAAGGGTATGTGGTGACAGCTTGGCGATTCCTTCAAGGAAAACTTAGAGAGTTAGGCTTATGACTAATTATGTCTTGCATGGCCCTTGGTTTTTTGGTTTCCATTATTATTGAGATAAAATTCCCTTTTATTTTTATTTTCTAACCTTTTACTTTTCTTGTTTTTTTTTTTGTGATTGTTAGGGACTACTTTGATCCTGAATAAATATCGACTCAAATAAGTATGGTGATATGGAGTAAATAAAAGGTTTGATTGTTTCTCTGACACACACTGTGCACTTGCATGTGCATTAGATTCCCAATAAACACCATGGTGAGGTTATGGTCCCACTTATTCAAAATAAGTGAGTTGTTTGCCTTTGTAAGTAACCCTCCACATAAGCATGGCAAGACCTTCTAGGGTATAAATTACTGAGTGCCCCTTCATAGTTGCATAAGAACATACATCTATCGAATCAAACCCGTTCTATCAAACCTACGATGGGTTTAGGATCAGGGTGCCTTAACTGTCCATACTAAATGAAAGAGTTATTCAGATACCAATTTAGGTGTCAACTTAAACTTATATAGTGAACCCTATGAGCCAAAATATGTCAAACCATACCAGAATATTGCTAGAATAACTTAGAGAATAGGGTCACTCAGGGAAATACTTTTTACCTTCACTCCTATACACCATATTATGTAGGCTTGTGTTTATTATTTTATTTCATGATTATTTTAGGGTATTATATCATGTTCTATAGCTAACCCCTCTTAATAAGCGGGTTATGACAAGCAAATGCCGTCGCATACAATCCCCTATAAAAAAAACATATATGACCAAAACAAGTTGGAATGCTGTCCAAATGACAGTTTAGCATATGCCTATAGGTGTTAATGAACAAATGTCAACACTTAATTGGTCAATCTTGTCCTTGCAAGGTATCATGTGACCTTACTAAATGCATTTTTAACTTGGATACACTATTATGCTATTTGTTTTGTTGTGATTGTTATGCTTGTCTTTAGGCATCATACCATCTATTGTTGGGGTAATTTCTGTGATGCTTTTTTGTTGTTACTTTCTATATATACCTTTATGATTATTATTTTGTGCAATCACTAACTTGGTTTTTTTTTGCTTTTCTATTTGTTGCATGCATCATTTGATCATAATCATCATTATTATGGGACAATTGTCTAAAGGTTTAGTGTTCATCAAGCGGTGTCTGTCATGGAGCAACATTCCACTTTAGATTTAAAGCCTTTTGAGGAAGTCCAAGCATGGTTAGAGTGCTGGCAGCATGAAGTTGGAGATGTTCTCAAACCGGGGTATGTCTTAATAGTGCACGAAAGGGTCAAGATAGGATACTGTCAAATTGATTGGCAAGATCTAAAGCATATATGGACCAGTTAGGACAGTAGCAAGAGGGAATTATTCACTAAGAGATACGAAAATATGGTGCCTTTACCTCAGGTCTATTTGGATGTTGGTTAATTACAAGCAGCATCTTAGTTTTGTAACCAAGAATATTGATGTTTCACTTTCAATCATGAAGATTTAGGCCCCACAGTTGACGAATACATTGTGTTACTCAATATTGAGATGGCCAAGACTGATAAAATATATTGTAAGGCTTTGCACACTCCAACATTTAAGAAAAGATTAGTTTAGATTCTCGAAGCAACAAAATCTTAGATCAAGGATCTATCAAGACAAAAGGGAATAATGAGTGCATTTCATGGGCTAGTTTGAAAGAATCAATGGTGAGTATCGTTGATATTTAAAAAGTTTAAGATATCTATGCTCTGGTTATAAATGGTCTGGCCATATTTCTAAAAAATTATTAGGCTACATTAAAGCTATGGTAGTAGATCTCTTTTCTCGATTGTGCTGCAACATCAATCCCTTACAAGCCATCATTGTTGAAACCATTCGAGCTTTCAGGTAAGAAGATAGGCATGGGTTGCTTCATTGGATGCGTGCCACTTCTTGACATTTGGCTTATCAGTCACTCTTTTCCTAAAGAGAAGATGATGTCATATAACTCTTTACCCAACTTTAGCCCTATCTCAAAAATCCTAGAAAAGGAATGGCTTCAGGACAAGTCCAAAAAGCAATGGGTCCAAAAATTCAAAAACCTCAGTGTGGAAGAAATGACATAGAAGACCTTTTGATTTTCACCTCAGACAATCATAACCAATGCATTGATTATAGTTGTGTGCCACTCATGGAATTATGAGGAAGCACTAGTTACACACCTGTCCCAGTCCTATGACAATTTTAGTGTTGACAATTTATCCTCATTGCCTAAGACCTAAAGTAGTGGGATTTCGACCATGGTGAGCCTAATTACAAGTTGAAAGTTTAGCTAGCTTTCCATGCTTGGAGATAAACCTATTCCATAGAGAGGCATTGGAGAAGAAGTAGTATGACCTTGGGATATGACGAGTAGAGGATCCATTGCATCAGTGACTCTTTACCTTTGTTTATTATTGGAACATCACAAATACCAATTGATGAATTTCCCCTTGAGATTGAATTACTCAAGCAAGAGTTTGAACGAGAAAAGGCAACTTTCACCAAAGAAATTATTCGCTTAAAGGAAGAAAAAAGTCAATTAGAGATGGACCTCTACCCTCAGGATGGTGAGGTGAACAACGCTGTTAAAGAGAAAAACCTTCTTAAGAAAGATCTTGAGAGTCTAAGGAAAGACTATGTAGCTCTTAGCAAACAAGCAAGTCTCGATGCCTTGGTAAGTCATTAGTTGAGGGGAAGGCAAAAATTGCTACAGTTGAGAAAGATCTACATCAATGGAGAGAATCAGCTAGGGTCAATAGGTAGAAGTTTCTTAAAACCCATGCCTTTATATTAACTTACCAAAAAAAGAATGGATAGGTAAAAGCTTAAATCTAGGGTTTGAGAGTAATCATGTTGGGAATAAGACTTTGATGCTTAGAATTTAGGATTTAGAGCATTCTCTTTAAGCTCACCAAGACCAAGTCAATGAACTAGCAAGAGTCTTTGAACAATGGAAGCAAGAATGGCTTCAATTGGTCAATCACGCATGCCAAATTTATGAAGAGCACAATCGCCTTCTCACTAGCAGATTCAAGTAGCTTAGTTAGAGGTCGAGGATGTAGCTAGATCTTTAACACATGACATCTTGCCTATCAGAGCCCGTGAACAAGAATTGTTGTATATTATGGAACATGTGATCAAGCAATGTAATTGTGTCAGGCATTTTCGAATGTAATTGGTGTAATAAGAATATTTGTTACTTTAATGAAAGATGCTATTAATGAAGCCACTCTCTAATTTCGATTATCCCATATGCATTTGCAGGACTAATTTAATTCTTTTATTGCTTTATGCATTCATGTTAATTGTCGTCTAATTGCATACCTATCTTTATCTCATCGAACATGCTCATGACACATAATAAAAGTCTAATTTGGTAATAATCTAAAGTGAAGGTGCTTTAAAACATAAAATTTACTGTTCATCATTGGTATAACACTTGCAATCTTCAAAAAGCCATGGAGAATGATCACCAAGCTTGCATTGAGCAACTTGAACTTATGTATAGGTAATCCCAAGAGCAATCACTTTATAAGAATGTAGAACTCCAAGTTCAAATTGCAAAATTGACTAAGCTATTATTCGAGGCTTTGAAGAGAAAAGGGCAAACGAGCACTATTAATGTGAGAAAAGAACCAGCTAATCCTAAAAGCAACTTGATGGTAGTACTAAAGCCACCAATGCTTAGGAAGGGGCATTAAATGAGCAATATTCTCTGATAGCAAATATCCCATCAACTCAGCCATTCATTTACATTAACCCTGCAGCAGCATCCTATCCGGTCTAAGGATTTTAAAGTGTACGCTCTTCACCGATAAGGCCTATAGTCCAAGACCTCAATGAGCAAATGGAAGAAGAAAAAGCAAAGAGATCCTTGGAAAATGATGAAGGCTTAAACAGGTATCAGTCACTAGAAAAGTGCTTTTGAGCTGCTAAAGAAAATGACAAATTTGGGGTTGTAGACGCAAAATATTTGGGATTGGTTTCCAGTATCGTCATCCCACCTAAATTCAAAGTGCCAAAATTTGAAAAGTACAATAGGACTACAGACCCCACAACACTTTTTTGCATGTACTGCAATAAGATGGTTGGGCATGAAAAGAATAAAAAGGTACTGATTCATTACTTTTTGGATGGTCTAACTAGGGCATTATTTAATGGTATATAGGGCTTGATCCTGGTAGAATTCAGACATGGCCAAAATTGGCTCGGGCCTGCCTTGATCAATATAAGCATGTATCTGATTAGGCCCTAGATCACTTCTCCCTTATGAACATGGAAAAAAAAGCATTTAAAAGCTTCCTGCAATATGCCTAGAGATGGAGAGCAGAAGCAGCTCAAGTTTACCCTTTTTTGATCAAGAAAGAGATGACAATCACTTTATATCAGCACTTTACAGGCTCCTTACTATGAAAGGTTGGTGAGAAATGCCATAAAAAATTTTTTCGATATGGTCATATTAGGTGAAATGATCGATAACACAATCAAACATGGCAAGATATCCATTGGAGAATCATTCAAGTCAATCAAGAATCTAAGAAATAAGGATAAGAAGAAGGGAGTGAACACTATTAGCGAAAGTCATGCTAGTTTAATTGAAATCTGCATTTGATACAGGTTGTGTACCTCTTGAACGTGTTGAATCTAGGTTTTAACCCTTACTTACTAGCACCATAGCTATTCCATTCTATCGGGTTTGCTTTAACAATGAGCTTTGCACCAAATATTCAAAATGTAGCCCAAAGTGCATAACCCTATAACATGAACAATGCAAGAGCTTCAAACAATCAACAAACACCCTGAGAAAGGGAGCACTTTGAGCCACTCTTTTTTTTACAAAGAGATCTACTTTTATCTATTGGCAAGTCAACTAGTGGCCCTAATATTCATAAACCCAAGATTACCACTGTATCCCAAGTGGTATGATAAGAATGCTTATTGTGAGTCCTATGTCAGAGTACAAGGTCACTTTATTGAGAACCACATTTCGTTTAAGAAAAAGGTATAGAATCTGCTAGAAAATGGTGTGATCAAGGTTGAATAAGGGCCTAGACCAAATGTTGAGCTAATCCACTTCCTAACCATACAAAAACAAGAATAAACATGATAATCAATGGAAAGGTTGTTGGGTCAAAAGAAGCGTTAAAAAAATCAAAACCCTTATGAGCAAGATCTGGTAAGCCTTTGTGAAGGTTGAAATAGTGTCAAACATTAAAAATGAAAGTACAAAAGCCACTAAACCATCCTGCTATCAGTATAATTAAGAGCATATTCTTTAGCATCGCCCATCATTCCTAAAAATGGTTCAAAGGATGATAGATCGATCCAAGATTGAGTTCTACAAGGAGTGGGACAAGCACATCGTTCCATCTAGTAATGCCATAGATGAGGAGAAACCTACTAACAACTGGATCTTGAATTGTTTTTCTCTCATAAGCATTAAAAAAAAAGTTGATGAAAATTTTAGGCATTACACTTTGAGATGATGGAAGAGGCCGCATAGATTTATCCCTTATTGACAAAAAAAATAGATGATAGTTAGATTCATCGGCGCATTACAAGCCCCTTACTATGAGAAGATAGTAAAGAACTGCCCAAAGAACTTTACAGATGCGGTCATATTAAGTGGAATGATTGATGAAGCCATGAAAAGTGAAATAGACAAAAGAGATGTCTTCAAGGGCAAAGGAAAATAAGAAGTTAAAATTGGGCAAAGCTAAAATACAGTGTTGGACCTAGCTCATCTGAAGTTTATACTAAATCCAATATGGAAAGAATAGCCATTGAAGAGAACTGTAAGGTTGTAAAAAATATAAAAGAGGTCAAAATGCCAATGAATTTGGTCTAACAAATCCTAGTGCAAGCCAAATTACTTAATGAGGCCGAAAAGATAAAGGAAAAAATCAATTACTTCTGTAATTACCACACTGTCTACGGCCACGCTCTTTAAAGGTATACAGTGTTCTACACCATGGTTCAAAGAATGATGAATAAGGGCAGCATTGAATTCTATGACAAAAAATGAGCATCACATGTCGAGTATATAAACCCAGTGCCATTCATCAACACCATAAAAAAGGATGGGAGCAATCCTTCTTATGAGGTAGAAAGTCAGTGATCTTGTTTGACAATCGATCGAGAGTCAAAGCTACCTTTGTTTAACTTGTGCCAAAGATGATCATTCAACTTTTATCCCTTTTCCCTTATAAGAACAACAAGGCAATTTTATGGAGTTATAAAAGCAAAACTTGGATCACCAGTGAATCTAGTCAGTAAGCCATAAACATTGACCTTTTAGGCATAAGCCTAACTCGAAGTGGTAGATATTATGCCCTAGTAGTATCGAGAAGTGAAATTTAGCAAAAAGACATTACTTTTATTCCTCAAGCAATAAAGCTTGCAACCAAAGACTCAGGTCCGATAGCTATCAAGGAGTTAGTGAATGAGAAAGAAGCTATAGAATTTCTTAAGTTCATCAAGCACAGTGAATATAGCGTCGTTGATAAGCTAAACAAGCAACCTGCCAAGATATTTATGTTGTCACTACTGTTAATCTCTGAAGCTCATAGGAATGTTCTCCTTAAGGTTTTAAATGAGGCCTATGGCCCCCTCACCTAAGTCAAATAGATCACCTACTAAGTAACATCACTACCAACAACTATATATCTTTCAGCGATGATGAGATTTCTCACAGAGGAAGAGGAAACTATAAAGCTCTTCACATTACCACATACTACAAAGGTAGCATGTTGCTCAAAGTGCTTATTGATAATAGGTCAACTCTGAATGTAATGCCTATGTCATACTTGAACAAGCTTCCTATTGACGTGTCTCATATCCAAAATAGTCACATTATGGTGTGAGCATTCGATGGAACTTGTAGAAACGTCAGTGGAAAATATCACCATTCCATTAAATTGGCCCGTTATGAAGTAAACTTTCATGCGATAGATATTGCTCTATCATATAACTGTTTATTAGGAGGGCCTTGGTTCATTATACAAAAGTAATGCCATCATCTTTACATCAAAAATTAAAATTCATCATCAAGAATAAAGTCATCACTATTGGAAGAGAAAAAGATAGCATTACTATTAGTTTAACCGATGCCTCGTATATTGAACCGGACAATAAAGATATTCGAAAATCCTTATTTCAATCTTTTGAGTTTATTAACACCACTTATGTCAAGGAAGGTTTGCAAATGGTTGAGCCTAACCTATTAAAAGGCACTCATATCGGTCTAAAGTTAATCAACGGCAAAGGTGCCCTGGCTGGAAAAGGACTCAAAAAATACCTCTAAGGGATTGCTAAAGCCTTGAATGTTGTCAACCAAATAGACAAAAGAGGGTTAGGATTTTAAGCCTAGTGCACAGCGAAAAAGAAAACAAGCTAAAAAAATGGGAGAAAAGGATGGCTTATCTATTGGGGCAAGATGCGAGATATGACCAATGATATTTCCACCGCTTTGAAAAAGTTTTTATCTAGGAAGACATGTGAATTATAGCTTCGACAATGTTATGCTTATACTTAATAATGCATTTGGGGATCTCTCCACCAATGCAATTGATGACTAGAGACATCGATGATGGACCTGGAGACTAGTCTATGCCTTTTAGGATTTGTTCTAAGTTTTTTGACTAAAACTGAGATTCTTGTAATGTTAAATCTGTTTCAAGGTAATGTTATGAACTAAAACTACATGCTTCCACCCAAGAGCACTGTAGGACCTTTTGCAAGGGCATCTTTTTATTAAGTATTCTTAATGAAAATGACTAAGCATTATGCATTTCATCATTTGTGTTTATTTTCATAGCTCTTGCCAACTCTTAGACCTTTTTCTACCTATTTTTTTGGTTATGTTATTGCTTTTCCATATTTTCAAGTACCTAGATAAAGGTGACATGAATATTCATACTGAGACACCAGGCATCCATTTTGAGCAACCATTATGCTAGTGAGGGCGAGTTTAAGGGGAATTTTAAAGAGAACCCTATACCTCTAGACTTGCTAAAAAGAAGAAAAACATATATTGCCTCATAAAGAACCTAACAAAACTATAAACCTTGAAACTGAAGCAGACTAGAGAAGGCAAAATTAGAATCTCCATAAAACCATCAACTTGAGCTGAACTAATAAATCTCCTTTAAGAGTATCGGGATGTGTTCGCTTGGTCCTACCAGGACATGCTGGGATTAGACACCAACATTATGGTCCATAAATTTCCCTCAAACCTAAATGTAAGCCTATACAACAAAAGCTTAGAAGGATGAAACGTAAAATGCTTCTGAAGATCAAAAAAAGAAGTGAAGAAGTGATTTGAAGTAGGATTTCTTAAAGCAGACAAATATCCTGAATGGGTAGCCAATATAGTCTTAGTTCTTAAGAAAGACGATACAGTGTGAATGTATATGGATTATAGGGATTTAAACTGAGCCAGCCTAAAAGATAATTTTTTTTACCCTATATTAATACCCTAGTAGACAACACCACTAAAATGCACTATTTTCCTTCATGGATGGCTTTTCGGGATACAACCAAATCAAAATGGCAGTTGAAGATATGGAGAAGACCACCTTCGTGACCATGTGGGGGCATTTTCTACTACAAAGTAATGCCCTTCAGGCTCAAGAACATTGAGGCAACCAATCAAAGGGCAATGGTAACATTGTTCCATGATCTCATGCGCAAAGAAATTGTGGTCTATGTGGATAATATGATTGCCAAATCATCAAAAGAGAGTGCGCATCGAAGCCATTTGCGAAAACTCTTCAAATGGCTTTGCAAACATGAGCATAAGTTAAATCCCACAAAATGCATATTCGGTGTCACATCTAGCAAACTATTAGGCTTCATTGTGAGTGAAAAAGGAATAACAGTTAATCCCGACAAGGTTAAGGCCATTCATAATATGCGGTCACCTTGAACTCAAAAAAAAGAGAGGAGTTTATTTGTGAAAGTTAAATTACATAACCCAATTTGCATCTTAACCGATCGATAAATGCGATCTAATCTTTTGACTATTTCAAAAACAAAATCTCAAAAAATGGAATGAAAAGTGCTAAAAAGCCTTCGACAAGATCAAACACTATTTTTTGAATCCTTCAGTACTTGTGCCCTCGTGCCTGGTTGACCTTTAATCTTGTACCTATTAGTTTTTAACAAGTCAATGGGCTACGTATTGGGTCAACATGCGAGTCAGGCAAGAAGGAACAAGCCATCTCTTACTTGAGCAAGAAATTCACAGAGTGCGAGAATAACTATTCAGTTATAGAATAGCTATGTTGTGCTTTGGCTTGGACACCCTAAAGGTTAAGATAATACATGCTATACCATACCACCTTGTTGATTGCCAAACTCGATTCCATCAAGTATTTATGCGAAACCTCCACCTTGTTAGGGAGCTAGCCAGGTGGCAAGTGTTGCTTTCTCAATATGATATCGTGTATGTGAACCAGAAAGCCATTAAGGGTAGTGCAATAGCAGATTTTTTGGCAAGCTGAGCAATGCATGACTATCATCCTTTAGACTTTAAATTTTATGATGAAGACTTGATGTGCATATCTGAGACAAAGAACACTATCGTGCGCAGTTCATCTTGGAAATGTACTCTGATGGAGCTTCAAACGTATTATAGCACAGAATTAAGGTAATTTTTATCTCACCTGATGGAAACCACTACTTCTTCAGTGCAAGACTAAACTTCAACTACACCAATAATATAGCTAAATATGAGGCCTGTGCCATGGGACTCTAAGCAACCATTAAAAGGGGTATCCCAACACTGCAAGTATTTAGAGATTCAGCCCTTGTCATCAATAATTGAAAGAAAAAAGGCAAATGTGTGATGCTAAATTGATTCATTATAGGAGTTTGATCTCAGAAATTAGAAAAGAATTCGATAATATCAGTTTTCAGGATTTACCTTAGGAAAAGAATCAAATTGCTGATGCCTTAGCCACCTTGTTGTCTATGTTTAGAGTTAATCGAGAATCAAACATTGCTTCCATTTAGATGAGCATCTATACAACTTCAACATCTTTCCAAAATAATAAAAAAAGAGAAAAATGACCTGCCATGGTATCATGACTTTTTCAATACATTAAGGATCAATAATATTCCAAATGCGCTACCAAAACTGATAAGAGAACCATCCAAAGGATAACTGTGAGCTTCATTTTAGATGGTTAATTTTGTGTAAGAAAGGTTGGGATCAGGTAATACTTGGGTGCATGGATGCCTCCAAAATGAAAAGAATTTTTGAAGAAATCCATGAAGAAATCTACGATAGGTATGCTAATGGACACCGAATGGTGAAACAAGTCATATGGTTAGGATACTATTGTTTGACTTTTGAAATAGATTGCATTGACTATGCTCAAAAGTGCCACAAATGCCAAATCTACGTGACAAAATTCGTGTCTCGCTAACACCTCTACATGTTATGATGGCTTCATGGCCCTTTTCCACATTGGGCATGGACATGATCGGACCTATTACCTCTAAGGCTTTTAATGGGAATCGCTTCAATTTGGTTGCTATCAATTATTTCACCAAGTGGGTAGAGGCAGCTTCTTATGCCAATGTTACCATATCTGTGGTATGGAAATTTATGAAATTGGACATCATTTGTAGATATGGTCTTCCCTAGCAGATCATCACTGATAAATGCATGCAACCTGAAAAAAAATGATGCAACCGGTTTGCTCTCAGTTCAAGATTTAACATTGTAATTCTGTCCTGTACTGTCTGAAAATGAATGAGGCAGTTGAAGTAGCTGACAAAAATATCAAGAAGATAGTCAAAAAGATGGTTGAGACGTATAAAGATTGGCATAAAAAGTTACTTTTTGCATTATATGCCTATCGCACAATGGTACAAACTTCGACGAGTGCTACCCTATTCCCCTTAGTTACGGCATATAGGCTATCCTACCTATCCAGGTTAAAATCCCCTCACTTAGAGTCCTAATAGAATCATAACTTGCAAAGGCTGAATGGGATAAAAACTAATATGAATAGCTTGATCTTATCGAAGAAAAAAGAATAAAAGCCATCTATCATGGGTAAATGTATAAAAAACAGATGATGAGAGCCTACAACAAACTATCCTCGTTAGTTTTGAAAAGATGCACTAAAACAAATTCTCTTGATCCATAAAGTAGCTAAAAAAATTGCTTCGAATTAGAAGGGGCCCGTACATAGTAAAATACATTTTTTTAGAAAAGCCATGATCTTAATCGAGATGGAAGAAAGTGACTTACCTAACCTTGTGAATTCTAATTTTGTTAAGAAATACTATGCTTGACATGATCCTAGGATGAAAACTCGAAAAGGCATTATGTTATCCTTTTGCTCACTTAAAAAAAATTAAAAAGACAAAAAAAAAACCTCGAATGAAAACCTTTTTTTGGCATATAAAAAAACAAATTGGCTTAAGTTGAAAACTCAAAAGGGCAATTTAAGTGACCTGACTCTCTCTTACCTAAACCAAATCAAGCCCAAACCATCGCCAGCCTAGATCAAAACCAATTTGCCCCACACTGATAACCCCGATCAAGACATAAAATCATATTCTAATTCACTTATTTTATGCCAACCTACTATACCAAATTTTATCCTTACCTATACCTAAAAAATAGAAACTACCTAATCTTGAGACCTTTATCCCACCTAAGGCCATTTGAAGAATCTTCTTATGAGTCAGCCAATGCCAAAAGGGTTAATTGCTTAAGAAACGTTTTTGATGACACTTAGTGGAACATTTATGTCATCAGCATTAAGGGTTAAGCAACTAGGGAAACCCCTCTAAACTTTTTTGTATCTTAAAAATCTTTTATGATTTTATAATTTGTCATAACTTGTACCTTCT
This sequence comes from Adansonia rubrostipa, assembly GCA_038381775.1. Taxonomy (NCBI): domain Eukaryota; kingdom Viridiplantae; phylum Streptophyta; class Magnoliopsida; order Malvales; family Malvaceae; genus Adansonia; species Adansonia rubrostipa. The sequence continues at coordinate 88,776 of JBBYHM010103832.1, read as the reverse complement.
TTCTTTTAAATGAAATACAGTCACTTGATTTCTTACAAAGTTTTTTTGTAACTTTTGCATCCCATGTTGCATCATGGTTATCATTTAACTAATAACAAGATTTTCTAGCATTAGTCGAAAAGATGAAACTTTACGAGAATTTTGTTTCATGTCTAAAGACCAATAATGAACCCTTGGGGCCATAGTGGATTTCACCGTTGGACCTTACATCTTGAAAATGTGCTCAAAACCTCTCCTAGTAAACTTAACCTAAAGGTAAGGAACTAAAGTTCTTTTCAAACTATCATCCTAACAACTAAAGTTTGGAACAGTCGACTCAGACCGTTAAAAACACCTTTAAATCATAATTAGCTAACAGAAGCCCTCCATACTTGCCAGCAAACTCAATGCAACATGTCCCAAAAAATGAGCCATTTATGCTCATGTCTATCTTTTGACAATCATGGATCACTCATATTTGCCAAAAAATGACCTTAACATTCAAAGCTTCTAGAAATCGAGAGCAAGATGATGAACCCCGGGGAAAAAAGCCATATTCTCAAACTCATGAAGGATCAGACAATTGAAAAAAGGCCAAAAAACCAATTATCGAATTAGATTTGTAAAATCATCACTTTTGCATCACTTAAGCATTCATCCTCATGAGTTAGTCATACAACAACTAACATTCTTCAAGTATAACTTATTATTTTTGAAAAAACTCAAAAGTCTCTAAGTAAGAACCCCTAACCTTACAAGCTCATTGAGAAGTAATCTGAGAAAGTTACCTTTTTCCTTTCTTAGTCCTTAAAGAGTAGGATGCCTTTTCTCTTTTTTAGTCCTTAAAGAGCAGGACACCTTTTTCTTTTAGTCCTCAAAGAGCAGGATGCCTTTTTTTTCTCCTTTTTAGTCCACAAAGAGCACGGTGCCTTCTTTCCTTTCTAGTCCTCAAAAAGTAAAAAGCCTTTTCTTTTTTAGTTCCTAGAAAGCAGAATGCCTTTTTCTCATTTTTTAGTCCTCCAAAAGTAGGGCGCCTTTTTTTCTTTTTTTTAGTCCACAAAAAGCATGACACTTTTTTTCCTTTTAGTCCTTAAAGAGTAGGACACCTTTTTTTTACTCCTCAAAGAGTAGGGCACCTTTTTCTTATTTAGTCCTCCAAAAGTAGGATGCCTTCTTTTTTTTAGTTTTCAAAGAGCAAGATGCTTTTTCTTTTTAGTCCTTAAAGAACAAGCCACCTTCTTTTCTTTTTAGTCTTCAAAAAATAAGATGCCTACCAACCTTAGTCCTCAAAGAGCAGGATGCCTACCTACCTCAGTCCTCAAAGAGTAGGGTGCCTACCTACCTCAATTCTCAAAGAACAAGATGCTTACCTACTTCAATCTTCAAAAATTAAGACATTTACCTACCTCAGTCCCCAAAGAGCATGGTGTTTACCTACCTCAGTCTTCAAAGAGCATGATGCTTACATACCTTAGTCTCAGTCCTCAAAAAGTAGGATGCCTACTTACCTCAATCCTCAAAGAGCAAAATGCCTACTTACCTTAGTCTTTAAAGAGCAAGACACTTACCTACCTTAGTCTTCAAAGAGTAGGATGCTTACCTACTTTAGTCCCCTTGAATAGAAAGATGTTTACTTACCTCAGTCCTTAAAAAGTATGATGCTTACCTACCTCAATCCTTAAAGAGAAAGACATTTACTTGCCTCAGTCCTTAAAGAGTAGGTCACTTACTTACCTTAGTTCTCAAAGAGCAGGATGTTTACCTATCTTAGTCCATGATAAGCTGGATGCCTATCGAGTTTATCTTTAAAAAGCAGGATGCTTACCTATCCCGGTCTATAAAAAACTAGATACCTATCGAGTCAAAGCCCACACTAGCTAGTGGTACCTATTTAAAGGGTTAACCTAGTAAAACATAAACCTAGTAGGGAGGTTAAACCCTACAAAAATCCTCTTATCAGTTGGGACTATTGCTGATATACTTGACTTATCTTAACATAATGCTAACTAGATCTCTATTTCTCTACAGGTGCAAAAAACCATCATCTTACCTGAATAAAATGGTGTTTATTTGTCTTTGGCCTATTCTTAATACTCAGTAACAATTAAAGAGGGGTAGCTATAGATAATTCATTTTATCCCAGCCATTCTTTATCATCCTAAGACATAATTAAAAGATGGTAAGATCAAAAAAATAGAAGACTACTGGGTGCTGTGTCACCAGGCACTATTAGGTGACATGACATCAGGTAAAATTTTTTTATAAAGGTCTAAAATGCTTATGGGTCGTATTAAGGGAAAATGTAAACATAAGGCATCAAAGGTCACTATTCGAGGTGGCATCGGAGTTATTAATATGAACATAGGTCAATTTCCCACTGCTTGTGACCAATGTGAGGTATTCAAAAAGCCTAAGGTATGTGTAAGTCACATGGGTGCGTAATTATTGATACAAAGCTTTCATGTTTCCAAAAATTCAAAATTTCACATGTAGTACTGATACAGAAGGGTTTGGTTTCAATAGCTAAGGTATGGTCTCGATACTTAGTGTGTTTATATCGATACAGGCCTTAGTAGTAGCTAAAGTCATGATTTTTGGCAAAATGTATCGATACACAAGCAAGAATATCAATACAAGGCTGTAAGTCTTGAGAATAGAAATAATTTTTTGCTCTTGGTATCAATACGCACTTTATTCTATCGATACTTATGGGTAAAAATTGCCTTGCATATTGATACACCAAGGCATTTTTGCCCAGTTTAAGCCATTTTTTAGCTTCACAAATCTTATTCAAACATGTTTCTTGCACCAAAAATCATCGTACTCCATATCAAGCCTCTGCTATGGGCTCGAATTGGACTTAAACATATTTTAAAGCCCAAATAGCTAATGGAAAAGGTCATTTGTATGAAATATATGGCTTGTTAGAAGGTATGTTTAGCTTTTCTCCAATTACAGGTAGCCATAGCCTTTTTGCACCACTACTTTGCATGATAGAACCAATGGCAATAAGGGTAGCTGAGCATAGTACCTAGAGCTTTCTCCTAGTAGATAAAGGCTATCCCATAATGCCCTTACTTTGTCTTCAAAAAGCATTGGTGAACCTTGAATTTAAAAGGGAGCTAATCCTAGCTCAAAGAGAGAAGGTCATTTTTCGAGCAATCTCAAAAGCCTTTAGTAACTTGTAACCCTAAATAACTCCTAAGACATTGTTCTATTGCCTTTTACCCTCAACCTTCCTCCATTCTCAGAGCTTCTTAAAATCACCATTGAAAACACCTTTAAGACCCTCAATTCCTTTCATTTTAACGTCATTCCATCAACACCATACGAGAAAAATCTATTTTTCATCATTTCCTTGCACATCAATATAAAAAAAAAGGGGAGAAAGTGAGTTCTAAGTTGCTGCTCAAAGAAAAAGTCTAAAGCTTATGGCTTTTGGTATATTTACTTAGCTCTATTTCTTTTCTCATTTCCAGCACTTGCATCATTTTAGTGAACCATCCATGCTGCCATGACCATCCTAGGACTTCCATGCATTATTGTTGCCTTGGTTATGGTAGTCTTAGGATCTTGATATTCTTTTGATGTCGTGATGTTGCTTTGTAGGCCAAACATCTTTTGTTTTATTCTGTCATCAAAGCAACCCCTTTTTCATGTTTTTTCTATCATGTTTCACCTATTTTCACATGCTTAACACATACTTAAATGTTCTTTCTAACATGCATTGAGTAGGTTTTTGCATTTTCTTGCATTCTAAGGAGTCTTATGTCATAAAAATATTGTCTTGAATATTCTAGCATGCTTTTCTTTGCTTAAATATGTTCATTTTATCTTCCATAACATGATTTCTGGTGCCATTCATAGAGTTATTATTTCCATACACCTAATTTGTCACCTCATTGCATTTTTTATCATCTTTTCCATGTCAAAATGTCATCTTTGTGTGTTTGCATATGTTATTCCTATTTATCCTTGTGTATGTTGTATTTTGTTCATGATATCCTTGTGCAGATGTTTACTTATTTACTAAAAATTTGATTTTCAAAAAAAATCCCTAAGTTTGTATTACTTTCAATAGATAAAGAATGACATGGATTTAATGGTTTCATAAAATTGGTATTCCAATTTTAGGGACAAATTAAACATTTCAAATTTGGATTTATGGTAAAATGAGTTTAAAGATGCTATTTTTCAAACAAAAATGCTCCTTTTAATAGATAAAAAAATATATTAAGTCTTGATCTTGAGTTTAACACCTTCATGGTGGCACGGTCAACGGATTGTTTCATTATCCCAAACTACTTCAGGATTGTGGAATGAACTTTGATGCATGTGCCATTCGTTCACCTATGTTGTCGACATTTGAGTGTCCATAACTCAAATTTGATCCCTGAGAAACTCAAAAAATAGAATAGTCCCATGTTTTTGTTGTGGCAGTACTATAGTCTAAATTTGAAAAATTATTTTCAAGCTATAAATTATTTTTCTAGATTTTTTTATATTTTCCCTTAAAGGGTACCGAAATACCTTTCTAAAGGTGTCTTGTTTGCCCTAAGATCATCTTAGATAAGGGAGTTATGATTTTTCAAACATTTGTTGTCCGAAACCCTTGAAACCAGCATACTATATTGTATTTGGGTCATTTTTGCCCATTTGATGATTTTTCTATATTATTTAAATATTCTTTTTAGAAAGTTTGCAATATTCACTCTTTGAAAAGGTATTTTTATGATTTTAATGATTTAGAATGAGCCTAGAACAATTTTTCAAATTTCATCACTCCCTTTCCCTTGTACATGCTGCCAGTGTTGAAACAGACCTAATTTTAAAAATTAATTCCACTAAGAAGGTGATTTTCTAGGATTTGTAAAATATTTTTATAGTAGTCCTCATCGCGTTACCTTTCCAACACTACCCTATTTACCCCTTGAAGCTTTTGAATGAACCCAAAATAATTCAAGAAGGGAAATGGAAGGATGTTATCCCCTATTTTATCCCAATCCCTAGAATGCCTTTATAGAATGTTCGAACATCTCGAAATGCATCCGATTGGCTCCTCTATAATACAAGTCCTTTATGCTCGGATATAGGCTTAAGACAAAAATATATTTTATTTAAATTTTAGATCCCTAGTTTCAAAAATACCTTTCTTCAAAAATTTTTTCTTTTAAAAACATCAAGATTTTTCATCTTTGGGGATACTCCAACCTCATTTTTTCATAAAAAACTTGAATTTTCTTTCTTAGATTTATTCAAAACTCCTAATTATTTCCTTTAATCATCAAAGATTTCCATTCTTGGGGATACTCTAACCTTACCATTATAAAGGGATACTCAACCTCGTTTTCCATTAAAAACTTGATTTTTCGCTCTCAGATATATTCTAAATTCCTAATTATCTTGGGGATACTCCAACCCCACTTCTTCGAGGGGATAACCTAAATTTTTTTGATTAAAATATTTTTTGTCCCTCAAATTACCATCGAATCTAGATCGTCTCTAAATTGTGATTCCAGTTATTCTTCATTAATCGAAGACAATTATAAGATACATTTTGATCGTCCCTCATTTTTGCATTCTTTTATTTGTGATTGTTTGTCTATGATATTATTATAATTCTTTTCATCTTACTAGCATGTTTCTTTTTTGTAGTGACTATCATGCATTCATATTTAAAATTCATCTTCAAAAAAATTTTACAAGGTAATGTTCTATGTTGGTATCTCTGTAGTGTCTAATACAAAATATCTAAATTTTTAAAATTTAATCTGAAAATTATTTTCATAAAAGATCCCTATGCTCCTCATACCTCTATGGTGCATAAGTGATGTCAAATTATCTTCCAAACTCTAAATTTAAATTTTCCATAAAAGTTCATGCACTAAAGGGGATTATATCTAAATAATGACCAAATAGAACCTATTAAGCCAAAATTAAAGTGATATATAGTTAGCAGGTACCAATTTCGGGCATCGTGGGGGTGCTAATCCTTCTCTATGTGTAACCAACTCTCAAACCAACTAACAAATTTTTAGACCAGTAGACTTGGAAATCAATGTTTCAAGTTTCATAATGCGGGATATTGTTTTCAATAGGCATCCATCATGCCTAGCCCAAAATGGTCGATGGTGACTCTAAATTTATGGTTACTCCACGGTAACTTTCCAAGACTAATTGGATGAGCGATTCATCCGACAGTCTCTTCCCCTTCACATTATCATGCCTAATCCAAATCTCAACCAAGGGATAACTCAAAGGCTCAACCACACCACCATCTTTTAATTCATGCACACCTGCTTCGGATTATCTGGAAAGAAAAAGCAAAAAGGGTATGTGGAGATAAATATTTTCATTAAAGCCATGTCTACACTTAAACATTTTCTTGATAAGACTTTCTTATCGTTATTGCCTTGTTAAGACATTAGATTTTGTAAATCTAATTTATATCTTAAATTATAGTTAATTAAACTTATTCAATTAAGTTATTTTCAATTTATCTTTTATTCAATTAAGTTCAACTGAATTAAACATCTGATTTAATTCAACAATTCTGTCTTATTGTGTATGACCCATTAGGTTTCCAACATGCTAGTAATAAGCATATATAATCTTATTAACTATGTTCATAGATAAAGATTAAGATCTACCAACCCATCATGACCACCAAAATGTTGATAGAATAAAACATGACTTCTTCAAAACCTTTCAATAACTAGCCTATCGAAGTACTATGGTCCTTCCACCAGATATTGAGTTTTACGATGAGCACGTTGAAGTGTCTATCCAAATCTTTATCCATGTTAGTTCTTGCAACTCATGGTTAATGATCTTAAACTTATGAGAAACTATTCCTCGTAATTGGCTATGCTCTAGCTAAAGACTTTAATCCAATTAACCATAGTCAAGATTATTCGAGATATGTCTCTAATATCACTCATCTATCTTTAAAATGTTTCATATCATACCCAAACCACCCTTATTTTGGTATCTATCCATTATGGACCCATTCATGACAATCCTTAAGTGTGATATTCCACATACTAGATGACTTAGTATCACAAGTCCAAGGACTAATATACATGACTGGCACATATGAACATCTTCCATAGAATATGAGTGATTTATACCAAATGGAGTTCTCATTCGAGCCATATTTAGTTATCGTATTTCTATAAAACAAGCACCTATATGCTATTCCCAACTATCTTATTACTTTAACTTCTATGAGATCAAAAAGTTGCATACATCCAATGCATGGAGGCTTAGCATATGCTAGTCTTTGTGCATAGCCAAGGCCCTATCTTGACAATATGATAACTAGGATACTTTCAGAAATATGGCTTTGATGCATGAAGATCTCATTGTGTAACTCATTACTATCTTTGCCTAGCCTTTGTGTTTTAAGGGCTGCGTCCAATTAGTGTTTGCATAAGTGTCAATCATGCCATAAATATGAAGGAAAATATGTTATTTTAACTTAGTAACATGGATGGTGTTATTTGGCCATGTAACCCATGTCCCAATCTGATTAGTTCAAGGGCATACACCAATATATAAAATAACAGGTAAAGATAAAAGATAAAAAATAAAAAACAATGATTTATAGAGGTTTGGCTTCCTTACCTACATCCTCTCACTTGGCCGCACTTGTCGAAGATTTCTTAATTCATTATTATTAGACCTTGTGATGAACGAAATCAAGAAGGGGTTGAATTATTTTCTCAAAATCTTTTGAATTTAAAACTTTTGATACGAAAATTGAGAAATTCGATTTAAGAACCTGAATAAGCAAGATAATTAATAAACAATGTAAGTAAAAGTATAGGGAAAATGAAGAAAACACAATCAATTTATAGAGGTTTGGCCTTGATGCCTACATTCTCTCCCTTACCCTTATTTGCCAAGGAATTCCTAATTCACTATCTTGAATTGATACTTTTCAAGGATAAAGTATAACCTTTACAACTTTATATCTTTTAAAGTTTTAGATAGTAACCTTTGTCCTTTATAACCTTTTTACCTTGTAATGGCTTAGGTACTAATCTTCACTTTTTAACCTTTACAACTTTCTATCTTCTGAAGTTTTAAATAAAGGATCTAATCCTAGGCATCTAATGCTAGCTATTTTGATGTAAAGTTTTAGATGAAGGATATAATCTTGGGCATTAAAACTAAAAACTTAGATATAAAGCAATGAAACTTATAGATAGCATTAATGAATCATCTTACAAGTCTTTGATCAATCTAATCAAGAAATAAGGAAAACATAATCTAAAAAATCGTACCTCAATTCATAGATAGCCATTCTAACATATATTTAACGATCTCTGTTTCATTCTTTTGCATCGAGCCTACTATTGCAGACTAAAGCTATCTAAACATCCAGCCTCCAATGGTGATCCACACAGGTGACTCAAAAATCCTTTGAAAAGGAGAAACTTCTCTATGCCAAAATTTGTGCTAGTAGATTAGGTTTGAAAACCTTCCTTAAGCAATTACTTAGCACGTAGAAACACAAAAATGAAAGAGAATCAATTTCTTTTTGAAATTTGCAAGAAAATGGTGTTAATCCTGAGGTTGTCGCTAATCATCTTAATGAAGATGAATCAGTGCCTTAAGGTTTTCCTCAATATATTAAGGATAATGCAAGTAGGGTTTAAATACCCAAGGTTAAAGTGTTTTCAAGCTTTTGCTTATTTTACACTTTGATCCCTTGTTTTTGAATAATTTGAAAAGCTTTCAAGTAACCTTTACTTTTTTGGTAATTTAATTCCTGTCTCATTTTGATTTTCTAAAATCACCCTTATCTGTGTGACCCATTAGGCCTCTACCATAATGGAAATAAATATAAATTTACTCGGTTTAGAATAATTTATATTTATAGACCAAGATTGGCATCTAGCAATGCATCATGGCCACCTGATATCCAGTAAAAGTCAAATTGTTTTTTGACTAGCCCTTCAATGTACAGTATCTCAGTGTAATTAAATCCTTTAATCATAAATCCTAGAATAGGCAAGAGTTCAGTGTAGTATCTATTTTTGACCCATTCCATCTTAGTATGCAACCCTTATGTGTTGACTCCATAATCAATATTGCCTTGGCAAAGGTCTTTAAGTTAACACAGGCCAGCAATAACTAGGATAGGTCCCCTTATATCACTTAGGGTGATAAATCCTTTTTGGGTCACTTATTCACCTTTTGTATGTTTCATATCATACCCAAAACCACCCTTATTTGGTATCTGTCCATTGTGAACTCGTTCATGATGATATCTAAGTATAATAATTCAGATATAAAGTGACCTGCATCATAAGTCAAAGGATCACTTACACTATTAACACATGAGAGTATTTCCACTGACATTTGAGTGATATACCAAATAGAACTCCCATTGTGAGTCATGTTCAGTGAACTTATTCTCAGAACATGCACCCGTATGTTATCCCAAAGTATTTTTACACTTTAACTTATGAGATTGATTGCGTGCATCATATGCATGGAGGCTTAAAATATACCCACCGTTGTGCATTGTTAATACCCTATCTTGACAATGCGATGACTAGGAACAATTTTATAAATACAACTTTGATGTAAAGGGATCTTATAATCGTAACCCTTTATAGTTCCCTTGTAAAGACAATGTGCTTCATAAGCTTTATTTTCATAAGATATAAATAGCTATTAATGTATCAATCTTATGGATAAAGAAATACCTCATATTAAAATCAAATATAATGTATGTTACATAAAATAACAAAATGATGGTATACATAAGTTTAGCTGATTGGCTTGCAGGGCTTATACTAACATTAGGTACTAACCTCAACCCTTTATAACCTTTTTACCTTGTAATGGCTAAGGTAGTAACTCTATTTTTTACAAGGATTTAGGTGAAAACAAAGATGACCTCTAAAACATTTGGTGTTCACAAAGTTTAGGCTCAAAGATGAAGAATTATAATGATATAATTACAATGAACATAATGAAAGATAAGAAGAATAATCCTATACACAAATGAAATATTTTAAAATTTGAAATAGATGAAGGATTTGGCTATAATCTCATTCTCTTGATAATTCTTAATATTTGAAGTCTTGGTGAAGCCTATTTAAATCCTTTGGATGAATTATAACCATTAGGAATTGATTGGGATGAACTAAAGTCATCAAATGCTTTATAAATATGACATCCTGTTCATTCCCATGTCTATGTATGCATTGATATATTGCAACTAAAACATACAAAATACGATTGTTGGGAGCAAATGTATTAATACAATATGCATTGGTATCAATACTTGTGTTGCAACATGGCCCAAATACGAATCCTGACCAAGCCTGACTTAAATAGCCCTCATTTCTATATTTATTGATTATCACTATTGTATATTCGCTTATTTCTATGGGCCGCATCATAATTAATATTTTCTTATTTTTGAGAATTGGATGGTTGGCATGAATCGCTCACTTGACTTAACCCTTAGTAGTCCTTAAGGAACAACTATTTATTTGGAGTCACCATTAATCTATTTGGGCTAGGTGCGATTAGTCACATACCAAAGTTTGTATTTCAAGGGCCATGAAACCTTAGAATACTAACTCCAAGTCTGCCATCATCCTAGAGATCATATAAAAGGGTCTAGGAGTTGATTATAATCACAAGGACTGACCCTCTCATGATGCCAAAAAATCAATACCTTATTAATTACATGTTAACTTGAATTTTAATTTTTATCCAGTTTCGACATTGGTATTTAATTGTAATTACTAAAATAATATTTTTTGAAACCAATTTGTTATTCCGTGTAAGGAAAATCTAGTCTTTGAAAATTTTGAAAATCAAAATCTCTTACGCACTTAATTGGAGGTCTAATGGAACACCAAAGCTTTTTATCATTCTCTTTTATACCCTATCAGAAAATCAGAGGAACACAAAAAGTTTTAAAAATCAAAATACTTTTGCATGCTATTAAACGCCCAAAGGAACGCAAAAGGTTTTTTGTTTTCAAAATTTATGAAAATCTTGATTTTTAATTTGAAAAGGATATCTTGTTATTAAAATAATCTATAGAACCCATTTCATATTCTAGGAGAAATTCAACGTGTTATTTTAAGTCGAAGACATTGCCTTAGGTTTCTAAATATAAATTCTGATTTTATAAAAAATATTAATAGATATCCTAAGACCCAGAGGTAGTCTAAAATGATGAAATTATCCTTAATTTGTACCTTCGACATGAAAATATCCCAATAATCACATAGGACTTAGTTCTAATGTTAAATTACCAAAATACCCTTAAGGTATACCTTTGACATGAAAGTATCTCGATAACCTTAAATGACATGAAAAAAAATCATAGAAGGATAAACCTATCCTAATTGCACACCTTTGGCATAGAAGCATCCCAACTACTACATCAGACTCGATTTTAGGGAAATTACCAAAACGCCTCTAAGGTATACCTTCGACATTAACGTATCGCAGTAGCCTTAAAAGGCTTGATAACTTATGCTAAATACACCTTTGATATAAAACCATCTTCGTGACTAACTAGGACTTGTCTTTTAAAAAATTACCAAAATGCCCTTGAGGTATACTTTCAACATTAAAACATGTTGATAACCCTAAAAGACTCGATAAAGATAAAAAATAACCCTAAAAGGATAGTTTAGAGATCAAAAGTTACCTAAAATGCAAAAAAAACATTAAATGCCTAATTTTTTCAAAATTACATTTCGTACCCTAATAGAGAACTGAAAGAATAAGAAAGCTTTTAATATTGTTGACACCCACCGAAAGACCAGTGAATGCTAGAAGTATTCTAAAATATTCTAAGTGAATGATTTCATGTTAGATATGATCATTTTGACCTAAAATGCTAAATTTTCCTAATGGTCGCTAAATCTTTCTAAATTTGTAACAAAAGATAGAGCCACTAACCATGCCCAAAAAAGCTTATCAAACATTTCTTTATAAGAGTAAGGAAAATGATCATAGCGGGTCCTAGTTTGGTTGGCTCTTTAGGTTAGTGGATTGACATTGGGTCTTGGATGGTTTTGTAAATGAGGGTTTGGAATAGTAGTTTAGAGTAATGTTGGAGTGGAAGCTTGGGGTATTTTACAGTAGGTATTTTAGGTTTATTGTATTTGGCTTTGGTAATAAGGATGAGGTCCTTGATGATACGGCTAACTAGCATTGTTAATAGATAGAGCCTTTTTTTTCCTTCGCCCCAACTTATTTTGATAGAGGACTCCTCAGTCGCAATTTTTTCATCTCACAGCTATATCATTCATCTCCCCAAAAATAACAAGATTGGTAAAATTCTTTATTACATTCCTTACCAACTTGTCTAGTAAGGAGATGCAAGGTATTCACGAATAGCATCGTCATCTTCTTTTCTGTTAATAGAGGCTAAACTTGAGAGGCCATGTCTCTCCATCTTTGTGCGTACTTCTTAAAAAATTTTACATTTTTTTTTCTATATTCTGGAAAGTTGTCTATAAGGCACCCATTTAGCCATATATTTTTATTGCTGAAGAAATGTATTGGCAAGTAAGTCTAGCATTGAATTTGAGTAAGGTTTAGATCATTGTACCATTGCAGTGCTGATCTAGGCAAGCTCTCTTAAAAATAGTGAATCAAAAGCTTGTCATTCTGAGTTTAACCAACCATTTTCTTGATGAACATTTTGATGTGTGCTTAAGGGGAAATGGTGCCCTTGTATTTTTGAACTCTAGGATTTTAAATTTTTGTGGGAGGACTAAATCTAGTACTAGACTGAGGTCTTTCACATCCACATTGCTATTGTCGCAACGTGGCTCAGATACGAATCTTGACCAGCCTGACTTAAAATGGTGAATGTATTCATTGTTTCTATATAAATATATGTATATAATTATTTCCTTTTATTTCTAAGGGCCTATATCATAATTATTATTCTTTATTTTTCGTACCTAGGGACTGAGTTGTCGAGATCAATCGCTCACCCAACTTTTTCGAATAGTCGTTACGAAACGACCATTTTTTTTGGAGTCACCATCAATCCGTTTTGGCCAAGTGAGATTGGGCACCCATCGGAGTTTATATTTTAAGGATTACAAAACCCATAAAAACAAGCTCCGAAGTTTGTGCTCATACCAGAAATTGCCTAAAAAGGTCCCGGAGTCAGTTACAATCATAAGTAAGGATCAACCTTCTCGTAATGCCCGTAATCGATACCTCATTAATTGCATGTTAACTTAAATTTTGATTTTTATTTGGTTCCAATTATTTGATATTTAATTATAATTCTCATAATATTTCATTATAGAAATTTGTTATTCCAAGAGAGTTAGGTTTTAATACTTTTGGAAAGCACAAAATTATTCGTACCCTCCCAAGGAATCAAATAGGCATGAATTCTCTATTGTATCTCGTTGGAACCATGCAGAAATATGAAAGGTTTTATTTTTTCGAAATAAAAAAAATCTTGAAATTCTTATTTGAAAAGGATATCTCACTATTAAAATAATTCGTAAAATTCCTCACATATACTGCTAGAAATCATATGTATTAATTTAATTAGGAGACATTACCTTATTTATAAAAATAATTCTATTATTAAAAAATACAGATTCTATGACTTAAAAATGACCTAATATGATGAATCTATTCTTAATGTGCACTTTTGACATGAAAGTATCATAGTAATCACATAGGACTTGGTTCTAAAGCAAAATTACCAAAATACCCTTAAGGTCTACCTTCGACATGAAAGTATTTCAATAACCCTAAATGACATGAAAATGATTATGGCAGGTTGAACCGATCCTAAATGCATATCTTTAGGATAAAAGCACCACGATGACTACGTACGACTCGATTCTAGCATAATTACCAAAATGCCCCTAAGGTATACCCTTGACGTGAAAGTATCCCAGCAACCCTAAATGACATAAAACTGATCATATCTAACTAACCCAATCCTCAATATTACCTTTGCATAAAAGCATCTCGATGAGCAAAATTACCAAAATGCCCCTAGAGTATACCTTCGACATGAAAGTATCCTAGTAATCCTAGTGGACCTTAAAATGACCTTAGAAGGCTAAACCAATCCTAAAATATTCACCTCTGGTGTAAAAGCATTCAAGTGAGCTAAATTACCAAAATACCCTTAGGGTATACCTTCGATGTGAAAGTATCCTGATAACCCTAATGGACCTCAAAATGATTTTGGAAGGCTACACCAATCCTAAAATACTCACCTTTAGCATAAAAGCATTTGGGTGAGCGAAATTACCAAAATGCCCTTACACCTTCGACGTGAAAGTATCCCAAAACCCTAATGGACCTTAAAATGATCTAAAATGATGAAAAGCAAATGAATTTAGTCTAAATGGAAAAGCTAAAAGTTTAAGTTTGACTTAAAATGCAAAATTTGCAATCAAGCCCCTAAATTTTTGAAAATTACATTTTGTATCCTTCGGATGACTGAACAAAACGAAAAGTTTTGAAATTTTTATATCCCTACGGAAGGCCATAGAAATAATATAAATCATTAAAATCGATGAAATGGACATTTTGCCCCCTAAATATGAAAATTTGCTATTTAATCCCTAAACTTTAAAAAAAATTCATTTTAATCCCTATATAGTAAAATGCCCTAAAAATCATAAAATCACATGAAAATATACATGGAAAATACAGCAAATACATCAACAAGAATTCGGCCAAACACCTTGGCCTTAAAATAAAATTTCTCTATATTTTGCAAAATAACCCCTAAACTTTATAAAATTATAGTTTGACCCCTATACGATAAAATATCACGAAACATCACAACAAATCATCAAACCAGCAAAGAAAAACCAAAAAAATCACGGCAAGAATGCGTGTAAAAATTCGGCCAAACACTTTTAGCCTTAAAGAATAATTTTTCATATTTTACAATATGGTCCCTAAACTTTTTAAAATTGCAAAATGACCCTTAAAATATTAAAAATACCTAAAACATGTTTACAAACTCATGAATAAGAAATCTCATGGCTTACAAAGCTTTCGGCCAAGCCAAAAATATCACATAAAAGCTTTTCTGACTTTTGCAATTTAGTCCCTAAGTTTATAAATATTACAAAATAACTTTAAAAAAACCTAAAATCAAAGCAAAAATAAACACAAAGTCACCATTATCAAGCCCAATCAGGTTTGTCCAAGGCATAGAAAGCACCAAGAAAAAATTTTCATCATGAAATTTCATATGTAATATCGTAAAGTTATAAACAAAATTTTTCTAAGCTTAAAAATACAAAAAATCACTAATATTTCAATAAAAATCATCATAAACATAACATAGTAAATATTATAAAACATGTATTCATTCAAGATAATATCATTATTATAAATGAACATAAAATATTATGTATATTAAAAAAAAGAAAGAAATACAAAAAAATCAAATAAATAAAGAAAATCTATAAAACTTAGTATTGTTTTCATGCTTGGCCTTTCAACATGGAATGAAATCCATAAGCTCAAGCAATCATAAGACTCACTAAAATAAGAAATCAAGCATGAAATCAACATAGATATAAGATTTTGGAAGAGAAGTTACCTTGAAAGCTTGAAAAAACATGAAAACCTAAGTGATTTTTATGGATTTTTGGAGTTTTTGGCTTATGGAAGTTATGAACTATTTTTGGGAGAATTTTTTTCACTATGTTTTCTTTTTTTTCAAGTGAAGGGAAGGCAAGATGATGGAATCTTCAATCCATCTTGTCGTGAGTTTCTACGCATATTCCCTAAAAGTTTTCTTTCATTTATTATGTGTCATAATTTGTTAATTTTTTTTATTTTTTATATTTGATTTATTGAGATATGATTTGATTTTTGACAAATTGATTAGATTTAAATTTATAAATCTTGTCTCCTTGTGATGTCATGCATGATATCTTTGATTTCTATAAATATTTTAAGTGATATTCGTATATCATATGTAAAATTATACTGTAAAATTTAACTGTAAGAACTAAATTGTAAAAATTAGAAATTATATTTTTTTAAAAATAAAATTTCATATAATCAGTTTAATTAATCTAATGATAAAAATGATTTTTATGTACAAGGAAAAATATTTAAAACAGCAAACTCGTAAAATTTTATGAGAAAAACCTTTACCTGGAAAAATTATTTTATGTAAAA
The DNA here is from genome assembly GCA_038381775.1 of Adansonia rubrostipa. Lineage (NCBI taxonomy): Eukaryota > Viridiplantae > Streptophyta > Magnoliopsida > Malvales > Malvaceae > Adansonia > Adansonia rubrostipa. The sequence continues at coordinate 72,612 of JBBYHM010103832.1, read as the reverse complement.
AAATGCAAAGCTCATAAATAAATTAAAATTTTCAAAACTGATTTACTATGATTTAAACAATAATATTTGTAGAATGTTAAAAATTATAAACACAAAAAAATCTTGCCGAAAAAAATTATAAGTAGAAAACTTCGTGTCTCGGTAATAGAGAAAATTTTAAAACTTATAAAATAAATTAAATTTTTAAAATATATTTTAATATGAATTAAATAATAATATTTAAAGAAATTTAAAAATTATAAACTCAAAAAAAAACTCACTAAAAAAATTTATGGAGTTTAAAGCCCGCATCTCGGTAACAAAAAAATTCTAAAATTCATAAAATAAATTAAAATTTTCAAAACTAATTCAATATAAAGTAAATAATAATATTTAAAGAAATTGAAAGAAATTATAAAAAAATAGAAACTTGAAAAAATCTAGTTAAAAAAATACGGAGTATAAAACTCGTATCTTGATAACAGAAAAAATTCTAAAACTCATAAAATAAATTAAAATTTTCAAAATGATTTAATATGGATTAAAAAATAATATTTAAAGAATTTTAAAAAAATTATAAATTAAGAAAAATCTTTCCAAAAAAATTACGGAGTAGAAAACTTCGTATTTTGAAAATAGAATAATTTTAAAAGAATAATGCAAAACTGATAAAATAAAAAAATTTCCTACACTGATTTAATCTGAATTAAATAATAATATTTGAGGAATTTAAAAAAAAACTTAGAAAAATCTTCCAAAAAAAATCATGGAGTAGAAAACTCTGTATTTCTAAAACAAGAAAAATTTAAAATTCATAATAAATAAGTGAATTTTGAAAAACAGATTTAATGGTAGTTGAATATGAATATTTAAATAATTTTAAAATTTAAAACTTGAAAAAATTACACAAAAAATTTTACAGATAATGAAAAGTTCGTATTCTAAAATCAAAAAAATTATCAAAAAATAAATTATAAATTATAAAATGAATTAAATAAATCATATTATCCAAAATATTAATTTATAAAATGATGAAGATGAAAATCCGAAATTTGAAATATTTTTACTAGAAAAAATTTACGAGTACAATACTTGCGATACTTTGAAAAAAATTCAAATTTAGTTACAAAAATGAGCAACTTAACACCTTGTGGTATAAAATGCCAACACTAATTTTTCATTGAATATTTCTAATTTTTTGGAATGTATATTAGCATAAATACCACACATGTGTCAATAAAAATATACGAAGGTCAATTTCCCAAATTTAATGAAAAATTCTTTTAAAAAAATCCTAAAAATGGAAAATTTGTCTATGATATCATTCACAGAAATAGATTTTCAAACTTTGAAAAGAAACAATTAAAAATAATTTTTCTCTTAAATATTCGTTTTGTATATCCAAAATTAGAGAGCAAAGTATGACTTTTTTGTTACGTGAACTTACGAATGTTTAAATTATGACTAAAAAGGTCTTGAAAATGTCTTGTTCTTTTGAAAATGATCGTTTCCAATGAGGATGGTCGTTAAGTTCTTGATCCCAGATACTTAAGATTAGTGGAAATGAGACCCGGACGAAATTAGGTGTCTACAGCTATATAGTTTGACCCTTTTAATTACATTTAGCCTTTTTTCAAGGAGCTATAATCTCTCTTTCTCAATCTCTACTTTAGCCTGTTCTTTAACCTGTTATTTACGCTTTTCCCCTTCATTAATACTAGGGCCTACCAATTCTTCTTAGGCAATCACAGCTTTTGCACCAGCCCTTTGCAAAAAAGCATCAGGGCTAATAATGATGACTGGTGGATTAATTGTAGAGACATTTAGTTGCACATTTTGGGTATTAATTGGATATGCATTTTGAGGATTAGCTCTCTATTCCTTAACTGATACCTCGGATTCCCTAGTAGGAGTTTCAATATATATTTTTGGCTATTAATGAACTAGCTCTTTTGCCACTAATAACTCCGTCATCCTTGTGATCTAAATTTATAGTTATTCTCACCTTTTTAGCATAGCTTCTTGGGCTTGTTAATGACTTTCATATAATCTTTCTAATCTTGCCAAGTGGTCCTCAGCCATTCTTCTAGTTCTGAATCTAGTATGGTAACGATGAGTGGGTAGTGGTTAAGTTGATCTCTTTGGGTTTGCAATGTTAGAAACATAATAGAATTCCAAATTTCTTTGAGTTGATTAATTTTTGTTTATGAGCTAATGAAATTAATAATCATGCATGTATTACATATGAATGTATATGTATAGGTATATACATGCATGGTATGAGTATATGAATGCATTTACAGTGACATTTGCTTTAAAAAAATTCCAAACTCAAAAATTTTGCACTAACTTTATGACATACTACATATTCACATTATTGATCATGTAAGGATTACATCCAAGGAAATTCCTAACTTGATGTATTGTTTCTAAGCCTCATCCAGAATCTAAAATATAACATGTCTATATTCTCCTACAAGTTAATCCACATCTATAAGGCTTTAATCCTCTCCACCATTTTCCTTACTTGGATAATGGCTATGTGGATCTGTTCTATGAGATGATCTATGCACATCTATCGGCCAAAAGAGTTAGCTATCCACATCTGCCATCCTTTTTGGCCCATCATTGTTTATCAACCCAATATGCATCTGGATCATTGTAGGCTTGTACAAATGCATAAATGTCATCTCCTCTGCATTGTAGTTCTAGTCCCTTTTCTACAATAATTATCATGAGGCCTTGTCTTTCTTCAAGCAGTTAAGATACCTTTCTATGCTCTCGATCTAGGGTAGTTTGGAGTCATTCATTTTTTTAATAGATCTCTTTAACTAGAGACATGCGTTAGCATGCTTTCTTTTTTCTCTTTAAAAAAATAGCTTGCTTAGCTTCTTTTCTAGAGTTTTAGTCTCCCATACTTCCAACTTTTCACTAGGCTTGTGTATTTCCTTCCTTATTCCTTTAGCAGTGCCGTTGGAACTTCTGGATATCCCTGCTAGCTTTTTTTTGTTCTATTCAATCCAGTTTTTCTTTATTAGATTTTACTTTTCTTCTATTTTTTAACTTTTTTTTGCTTTTGCTTTTATCTTTATTTGTATATAGGCCACTTTTTTTAGAAGCTGATGATTCTCATCATTTATTCTCTTTTATTCCTTGGTAGCTTTCTCCTTAATCAAATTAATTTCGGATGACATGACAAGCTCTAGTTGGATAGAAACTTGAGGAATGATCTTATCTGAGCTGGGAATGATTATGTTACAACCCTGAACTCTCTTACAAGCGTTATACCTTGAAGTGGTCTTATCCGTGTATGCACATGACCCCTACTTATGCCTCTCCCTCCAGTGTAAAGTGGCTTTCTATAATTTTTACCTTGGTATTCCAAGTCCACATTAGCCAAATTTAAAGTCATAGGATCAACTACTGTAAGCTGTGTTGTTTTCGAACTAGCAATGGTGCATAACCCATGATGCCCCATATGCCAAGTAAAGGTACATAACTGATAAACAAAGCATTTGGTGAAAACAAAGGTGCCCTCTAGATATATCACTAGAAGCCAAGTTCTTGGGCATTTCAACCGATGGTTTCTTGGTTCTGGACTTAGGCCTCTTTTTTTTTATGAATTCTTGAAGAGGAACAAAATGCGAGACGTAAGGTTTGACTTTATTTGCTTTTTCACCCCAAAAATGACTTCGAGCCTAGATATACAATAACAAAGCACTTCTAAAGGATCTTTCTTGGCCTTCTTTTTGGCATACATTGAGTGCTCGAATCATCTCGACTAAAATTGTTGAAGCCGATGCATGTTCCTTTTCAACAGATCAAATAAATCCACCATTGCTGCTTCAACATGTCCCAACACTCTTAGGAAGAAAACCATTCTGTATATAGCAAGAGTAAATACATCCAATGCTTTTTCAGTGTCGGATTGTATTTGGATATATTTTTGTAGAAACTACCATGAAATGACATTGGTGTTCCTTTTTATGGTCTACATGATGTTGGCTAGCTTTAAAATCCAGATACAAAGTTTGAGTTAATTTTTTACAGAAGTTGGTTGGATTGCGCTCCTTACATTATAGTGGATGGGCCTCGTCTTCAAAGGCACAAGCCCGACAAAAGCCAAAATCTCTTCCATAGTTAGAGTCATGTCACATTGATTGAATGAAGAAATATCAGAATGATGGATCCAAAAACTCGATCAAAGCCCTAACTAACTGTTCATCCATGTGTATTTTAAACAAAAAAGCAATCTATCCATTCCTTTCAAGAAATTGGGTTTGCTTTGCATTTCCCCACTAATCCTATATTATGGCTAACTCTCTTAAATTATTTTGGCAGAGGTCTAAATATGTGATTTTTAGCAATTCTGACGCAAACCCCTTGGTGTACAGTCTCCATCGTTTTTTTGATTGAATTCAAACTCAAAAATGAACTTTTTTAAATTCCTTGGAAATAATCACTGCATGCACTAGTTCGACCATAAAGTTAGATGAAAATTGATCTACGTCAAATTCTTTTTTAAAGCAAATGTTCCTATATGCATATGAGGAAAGAACAATGCACCATAAAGGAAAAAGAAAATAAGTTAGTGTCCTTAAGAAATATTAAATTCAAACAAAATTTGAGAACAATAAAAACCATAAATTATTCAAATAACATCAAAATTTATCAAATAAATAAATTTCAAAGCAATGAAAATAAAAAATTATTGATATAAAATATTAAAATTATCCAATAAAAATATGAAAATAAAGAGAAAGAGATAGCTTTATCCCTTCACGTGTCCCTAATTTGGTGACACTTAACATCAGGCATGGTTTTGACTGGAAGGTTATTATGGTTCACTATATAAGGTTTAGGTCAAATCGCTAATTAGGTTTTTGAATTCCTCTAGCTTGGAAAGGACTAACCATGTACCTTATCTTTACCCATCACAGATTTATGTTAGAATAGCTTTAATTCGAGTGGGCATGTCTTCCATGCTCGTAATAAGGCTAACACCTCAGGTAGGCTTAAGGATCTAAACCTAGTAGCTTTTCGCTGGACTAAATAGAGGCTAACACGAAGCTACTACACCTCCTCCTAAAATATTGGGTACCTATACCCCCTTTGTCTCAGATGGAGGAAAAACTACTGCTGACGTGCATTTGTGTGTGAAAGAACAAATATAACTGGACAAACATTAAAAGTAAAACCCACTATCTTAATCCCTAAAAGATAAGAAGAAAATACAAAAGGATTAATGCAAAATAACTAATATAACAAGAAAAAAAGATTTTTTTAAAAAAGGAATTTAAAATTAAATAATAGTTGAAACCAAACAAATTAAAATTTAGTTAACATGTAACTAATTTTAGGCTTGACTCTACAAAATATCCCTAACGGACTCACCAAATTTTTGTAACATGGCTCGGATACAAATCTCGACCAAGCCTAACTTAAATGGCCCTCGTTCCTATATTTATTAATGTATCACTATTGTATATTCACTTGTTTCTATAGCTATATCATTATTAATATTTTCTTATTTTTGGGAACTTGGTGGTCGAGATGAATCGCTCACTCAAGTTAACCTTAAATAGCAATTATGAAATGACTATATATTTGAGTTGCCATTATTTGGGCTAGGTGAGATTGCTCACCTACCAAAGTTTGTATTTTAAGGGTTATAAAACCCTATAATACTAGCTCTGAGGTCCACGATAATACCAGTATCACATAAAATAGTCCAAGAGTTGGTTACAATCATAAGTAAAGGTCAACCTTCTCGTGATGCCTAGAATTGGTACCTTATTAATTACATGTTAACTTGAATTTAACTTTCATATGGTTTTGATGTATGGCATTTAATTGTAATTTCCAAAATAATTTTTTATGAAATCAATTTATTATTTCATTTTAGAAAAATCAAGTTTTTGAAATTTTTGAAAATCAAAATCTTTTACGCACCTACTGGAGGTTTAGTGGAACATGAAAGCTTTTTATCATTTTCTTTTATACCCCACTGGAAAACCAGAAGAATAATGGTTTTAAAAATCACAATATTTTTTCGCACGTCGTTGGAGGGTCAAAGGAATATGAAAAGTTTTATTTTTCTAAAATTTATAAAAAAAACTCAATTTTTACTTTGAAAAGGATATTTCATTATTAAAATAATTTCTAAAACACATCTCATATTATTTTAACTTAGAGACATTATATTATTTTCTAAAAATAAATTTTAATTTTATTAAAAGTATTAATAAAGTATCCCAAGACTCGAAGATAGTCTAAAAAGATGAACTTATCCTTAATGTGCACATTCAACATAAAAGTAGCCCAACAATCACATAGGACTTGATTCTAATGCAAAATTATCAAAATACCCTTAAGGTATACCTTTAACATGAAAGTATGTTGATAACCCTAAAATACTTAAAAATGATCATAGAAGGGTGAACCTATCCTAAACGCATACCTTTGGCATAGAAGTATTTCAGTGACAACATCAGACTTAGTTCGAAAGAAATTACCAAAATACCTCTAGGGTATACCTTCGATATGAACGTATCTCGATAAACTTAAAAGACATGAAAAAATAATCATAGAAGGGTAAACCTATCGTAAATTCATACATTTGGCATAGCAGCATCCTCACGACTACATCAAATACTGTTTTAAAGAAATTACCAACATACCCTTGAGGTATACCTTTGACATGAAAATATCTCATAACCGTAAAAAACTCTATCCCCATATACGCCTTTTATCTTCAGATGATTTGAAGTAGGTGCACTTGACTTAACAGATATATAGTGTTTGGTTGGAGCCTTGGAGTTATCCTTTGGTTAGGATTTGGACCATAGGTGAATTGCTCATCCAACTAGTCTCTGGAGGTTACTGTAAAATGGCCATAAATTTAAAGACACCATCGATCATTTCAGGCTAGACATGATCAATGCCTATTGAAAATAATACTCTGAGTTACGAAAATTGAATTGTTGATTTCAAGGTCTACAAGATCCAAAGATTTATTGATTGGGTTTGGGAGTTGGTTACACATGAACAAAGTTAGCACCCCCAAGACGCTCAGCTAACTATATCTTGCTTTGGTTTTTAGTTTAATTGATTCCATTTGGTCATTATTTAGATATAATCCCCTTCAATGCATAACTTTTATGGAAATTGTAAAAGTAGGTTTTGATAGAAAATTTTATATCACCTATGCACCACAGAGGTATGAGGAGCACAGGGATTTTTTATGAAAATAATTTTCAAATTAAATTTTAAAAATTTAGATATTCCGTAATAGGCACTGGAGAGATACCGACACAAAACATTACCTTGTAAAATTTTTTGAAAACATATTTTAAATATGAATACACATCAGTCATTATAAAAAGGAAACGTGTGGTAAAATGAAAAAGCATTTAATAATTTCACAAATAAACAATCACAAACAAAAGTATGTAAAAAGGAAGGATAATTGCAATGTAACTCGTAATTGTCTTTATTTATTAAAGAATAACTGAGATGACAATTTAGAGACATGTTAATTTAAAGAATAACCGAGATGACAATTTGGTGGTAATATGAGGGACGAAAAAAGGTTTTAGTCATAACAATCTAAGGTATATAGAAGAGAAAAAATTTTTGGATTGAGGTAAAAACGTGGTTGGAATATCCCCAAAGATAAAGATTTTGATTTTTTAGGAAAATAATTAGGAATCTTGAATAAATCTAAAAGAAAAAAATTGAGTTTTTGGTGAAAAGTAGGGTTGGAATATCCCTAAGAATAAAAATTTATGATGATTTTAAAAAATACTTAGGAATCTTAAATTAATTATGGAGAAAAAATTTAAATTTTTTAGTGGAAAATGGGGTTGGAGCATCCTTTCGGAGTGATGGGTTTGAAGTATCCTCAAGAATGAAAATTATGATGATTTAAGAAAATAATTACGAATCGTGAATAAATTCGAGAGAGAAAATTCAAGTTTTTTAGTGGAGAATGAGGTTGAAGTGTCCCCTCAGAGAGGTGGGATTGGAGTATCCCCGAACATGAAAATTTTTAATGTTTTAAAAGGAAAATATATTTGGAAAAAAGGTATTTTGAAAATAAGGAATCAAAGATTTGAATATAATAATTTTGTCTTGAGCTTTGATCTGAGCCTAAAAGGGTTTATATTGTAAGGGAGCTAATTGGATGCATTTTGAGAAGTTAGAATGTTTCAGTGGTGGCAATTTAGGAGATTGAGTTAATTTTAATTTTAGAGAAAATAGAGGGCAGCATCGCGCTATCTCCCTTCTTGCATTTATTTTGGGTTCATCCGAAAGCTTCAAAAAGTAAGCAAGTACTATTGGAAAGATAATTCGATGAGGACTAATATAAAAATATTCTAAAAATCCTAGAAAATCACTTTCTAAGCAGAATTAAATTTTAGAGTTAGGCTTGTTTCAACTCTAGCAGCATGTACAAGGGAAAGAGAGTGTTAGACTTAGAAAAATTATTCTAGAATCATTAAATCATAAATGTACAAGGGAGAGAAATGATGAATAGAATAAAGGGTTTTGGAGGTGTTTCTGGTGGTGATTTTAAAGAGCTACAGGAATGGAAGAAGGTAGGGTGAAAAGTAATAGAATAGTGTTTTTGGGAGTGTTTTTAAGGTTGGAGGTTGCTGAAGGTTTTTTTTAGATTCCTAGAAAAATCATTGATAATTGGCTGAGCTAACTTTGGCCCTTCTTTAAATTCAGGGTTTAGCCAATGCTTTTTAAAGATAAAGTAAGGGCATTTTTTTATCTTTCATTCATGTATTAAAGGACAACCCCAAGTCCTATGCATAGCTACTATCATTTCTATTGGTTCTGTCATGCAAAGTGTTAGTGCAAAAAGGCTATAACAGCTTAAAATTGGAGAAAAGCCAAACATGCCCTTTGACGAACCATATATTTATGAAAATATCCCTTGTCATTGGCTATTTGGACTTTAAACTTGGTTAAGTCCAATCACAAGCCCATGGCTAAGGCCTAGTATGAATTATGATTTTTTTGGTGTAAGAGCGTGTTTGAACCATATTTTCATAGGTTGAAAGATGGCTTGAATTAGGAAAAAATACCTTAGTGTATCGATACAAAACATTTTGTTTCAATACATAAGGCAACTTTTACCCAGGAATGTTGATACAATAAAGTATGCATCGATAGCTAACATAAAAAATGTTTTTAATCTTGAGACTAGGAATCCTATAGGGATACTTCATGGATTTGTATTGATACTCCTACTTGTGTATCGATACATTTTGCCAACAATCATAACTTTAGCTGCTATTACATCTTGTATCGATACAAACGTGGTAAGTATAGATACCACACCTTAGACATCAATACCAAACCCTCTTGTATCGATATTTTATGTGAAAATTTGAATTTTTGGTGATGTGAAAGCTTCGTATTAATACTTATGCACCAATATGACTTACATTCACCTTAGGCTCTTTAAGTACACCTTAGTCACAAATAGTGGAAAAATGACCCTTACTCATCTAAATAACATTGGTGACACCTCGAATAGTGACCTTTAATGCCTTATTTTTATATTTTTCTTTAATACAACCCATAGGCATTTTAGACTTTCCCCAAAAAAATTTTTTGCTTATGACACAGCATCCAATAGGCATCCCTATTTTTATTTTTTATTTTTTGATTCTATCATCTTTTGATTATGTCTTGGGATGCCAAAAATTAGCCTAGATAAAATGAGGCATCTACAACTACCCCTTTTTATTTCTTATTGACCATCAAGAACAAGGCAAAGACAAATAGATGCCATTTTGTTCGAGTAGGATGATGGTTCTGTGTGCCTTAAGAAAAATAAAGATCTAGTTGGGATTATGTTGAGATAAGCTGAGTATATTAGCAATGGTCCCAACTGATAAGAAAATTTCAATGAGCTTTGTAAGGTTTAACCTTTCTACTAGGTTTACAATTTCTTAGTTTTAACCCCTCAGACAAGCGCTAGCTAGTGTGGGCTTTGACTCAATAGGCATCTAGCTCTTTAGCGTCCTGCTCTTTAAAGACAGACTCAATAGACGTCCAACTCATTATGGACTGAGATAGGTAAGTGTCCTACTTTTTAAGGACTGAGGTAGTTAGGCATCCTACTCTTTGAATACAGAAGTGGGTAGACATCATACTTTTTAAGGACTGAGGTAGGTAAGCATCCTGCTCTTTGAGGACTAAGCTAGGTAAGTGTCTTGCTTTTTGAAAACTAAAAATGAAAAAGGCATCCTGCTCTTTAAGGACTAAAAAAGGAAAAAGCGTCATGTTCTTTGAGGATAAAAAGGAAAATAGGTATCCTACTCTTTGAGGACTAAAAATAGAAAAAGGCGTCCTACTCTTTGAAGACCAAAAAAGAAAAGAGGCATCCTATTCTTTGAGGACTAAAAAAGGAAAAAGGCATCCTACTCTTTGAGAACTAAAAAGAAAAAAGGTGTCATGTTCTTTGAGGACTAAAAATAGAAAAAGGTAAGAACTAAAATGGAAAAAAGTGTTCTACTCTTTGAGGACTAGAAAGATAGGGGCTTAGGCACCTTTCTCAAATGACTTTTTCAATTTGTGTACTCATAAAATTAGGAATTTTTACATGGAATGTTTTGAGGCTTTTTGAAAACATGAATTTGTACTTGAAGTTGTGTTTAATTTTGACTTTTAAGAGTAAGAGTTCGTACCTGAAGAATGCCAGTTGTTGTATCAATGATGCATGAGGATGCAAATGCATGCTTAACTGATGCAAATGTGATGATTTCAAAATCTAATCCGATAATTAATTCTTTTGGTCTTTTTGGTTTTTTGATCTTTTATGAGTTTGATAGGGTAGCTTCTTAACCTAGGTTTATTAATCTTACTCTAGATTTCTAGAGGTTTTGCATGTTAGGGCCATATTTTGGAGGTACGAGTGATCCATGATTATGAAGGGATGGACCTGAGCTTAGATGGCTCATGTTTGGGGACTTTTGTTGCATTGAGTTTGTTGGTAAGTATGGAGGATTTCTCTTTGCCAATTATGATTCAATGGGTGTCTTTGATGGTCTAGGTGGACTGTTTTGAATTTTAGTTATTAAGATAACAGTTTGAAAGGAACTTTAGCCCTTATCTTTAGGTTGGACTTTATTGAAAGGAGGTTTTAAGCATGTTTTCAAGATTTAAGGTTAAAAGACAAGATCGACTATGGCCTCAAGGGTTCATTCTTGGTCTTTAGACATGAAATGAAATTCTTGCAAACTTTCATGTTTCCAAGTAATGCTAGGAAATCCTCTTATCAATTCTTCTCATCTATCAAGCATTATTAGTTAAATAATAAACATAACGTAACATAGGATGCATGAGTTACAAAAGAACCTTGTAAAAAATCAAGCGATTGTATTTCATTTAAAAGAAAGAAGGTACAAGCCATGAAAAATTATGGCATCACAAAAGATTTTAAGATACAAGAAAGTTCATAGGGGTTTTCCTAAATATTTAGCCCTTGATGCTAATGACATAAGTCTTCCACTAAGTGTCTTTGGAAACTTTTCTTAAGCACTTAATCCTTTTAGTGGTGGTCAACTCGCAAGAAGATTTTTCAAATTGCCCATGGTAGGATGAGGGCCTCGAGGTTAGGTAGTTTTTATTTTTTAGATGCAAGTAAGGATGAGATTCGATAGAGTAGGTCAGTATAAAATAGGTGAATTAGGTTATGATTTGGTGTCTTTATTAGGGTTATGGGTGTAAGGTGAATTGGTTTTGGTTTAGGCTGGTAATAGTTTAGGCTTAATTTGGTTGGTAAAGGAGAGTCTGGTCACTTAAGTCACCCTTTTATGTTTTCAACTTAAGTCAGTTTGTTTTCTTAGACACTATTTTAGGTTTTCATTCGAGGTATTTCTTTTTCTTTTTTTTTTTCTGTTTATTATTTTGTTTAATTTTTTTTAAAGTAGCAAAAACAGAAAGACAAAGGATACCCTTTTAAGTTTTCATCCTAAGATTCTTTCAGGCATAGTATTTCTTGACGGAATCAGAATTCATAGGATTAGGTAAGTCATTGCCATCCATCTCGATTAATATGAGGGCTCTTCCATAAAATACGTGCTTTACCATGTATGGCCCTCCTATTTTGGGGTCCATTTTCCTCAAGCATCTTTATGGATTGGGAGAATTTGTTTGAGTACTAAGTCACTTTCTCAAAAAATAATGAGGATGGACTTTTTTGTCGTGGGCTCTCATTATGTGCTTTTGATATATTTGCCTGTGACAGATAACTTTTATTCTTTCCTCCTCAATAAGATTAAGCTACTCATATCAGTTTTGACCCATTCGGCCTCTTCAAGTTGTAATTCCATCAGGATTCTAAGTGAAGGGATTTTAACCTTGATAACTAGGATGGCCTCCATGCCATAGACCAAGAAGAATAGGGTAGCACCCGTAAAAGTTCATGATGCCATGTGATAGTCGTATATTAGAAAAAACAACTTATCATGCCAATCCTTTTAGTCTCAGCCATCTTTTTAACTATCTTTTTGATATTCTTGTTGGCTGTTTCAACCATCATTCATTTTCGGATGGTATGGGATGGAATTTTGATGCTAAGTCTTGAACTGAGAGCGGACTACTTGTATCATTTTGTTTTTTAGGTGGCATGCATTATCAGTAATAATTTGCTCAGAAAGGGAATTAAAACCAAATAATTATGGAATTAAAAAAAATGAAAAGGAATTATACCCAAATAATTATGTAATTCGAAAAAAGCTAAGAATAGAGTGAGATGTAGCTACTCATAAGCTTAACTCTTTAAATTACTCCTCAATGGAGTCACCAAGCTATAGCCATGGACCCCTTTTATCTTCAGACAATCCGAAGTGAGCGTGCTCTACTTAAAAGATATATGGTGTTTGGTTAAAGCCTTTGAGTTATTGCTTGATAGGGGCTTGGATTAGGCATACTAATATTAAGAAGAGAGAGATCGTTAGGTGAATCGCTCATCCAACTAGTCTCGAGAGGCTATCATAAAGTGGCCATAAATTTGGAGTTGCCACCCATCATTTCAGGTTAGGTATGATTAGATGCCTATTGAAAATAATATTTTGAGTTATGAAACTTAAAATGTTGATTTCAAGATTTACAAGATCCAAAGATTTGCTGGTTGGGTTTTGGAGTTGGTTACACGTGGTAAAAGATTAGCACCCCCATGATTCCTAAAATCGATATATGCTAACTAAATCTCATTTTGGTTTTTAGTTTTATTGGTTCCATTTGGTCAATGTTTAGATATAATCCCTTTTAATGCATGAATTTTTATGGAAATTGTAAATCTAGGTTTTAATAGAAAATTTTATATTACTTATGCATCGCAAAAGTCTGAGGAGTATAGAGATTTTTTATTTTTAAACATTCGAATATTCCACATTAGGCACTGGAGAGATACTGACATGGAACATTACCTTGTAAAGTTTTTTAAAAACAAATTTAAATATGAATGCATAGTAGTAACCATAAAAAAGAAATGTGTTAGTAAAACAATAAAGAATATAATAATTTTGTGAACAAACAATCACAAACAAAAGTACGTAAAAATGAGGGTTGATCGAAATGTATCTCGTAATTATCTTTAGGCATTGAAAAATAATTGGGATAACAATTTGGAGATCTGTTTGGATTCAGTGGTAAATTGAGGAACAAAAAAAGGTTTAAATCAAAACAATCTAGGGTATCCAAAAGATAGTTTTGGGATTCTTAGGTAAAAGTGGAATTAAAGTATCCCATTGGAGAAAGATTTTGATAGTTTAGAAAATAATTAGGAATCTCCAATAGATTTGAAAAGAGAAAATTTGAGTTTTTAGTGGAAAGTGAGGTTGGAGTGTTTCCTCGGAGTTGTGGGATTGGAATATCCCTAAGAATGAAAATTTATGATGATTTAAGAAAATAATTAGGAATCTTGAATAAATCTGAGAGAGAAAATTCAAGTTTTTTGTTTATGGAAAACGAGGTTGGAGTATCCCCTTTGGAGTGGTAGGGTTGGAGTACTAAGAATGAAAAGTTATGGTGATTTAAAATAATAATTAGGAATCTTGAATAAATTCAAGAGAGAAAATTTAAATTTGTTGATGGATATGGGGTTGAAATATCTCCTTGAAGAGGTGGGGTTGGAGTATCCCAAATAAGAAAATTTTTTACGTTTTAAAAGGAAAAGATATTTTGAAGAAAAAGTATTTTGAAAATAAAGAACCAAAGATTTGAATATAATAATTTTTCTTAAGCCTTGATCCAAGCCTAAAGCGTTTGTGTTGTATGAGAATCAACCGGATGCATTTTGAGAAGTTTAAGATCTCGATGACGGTAATTCAGGAGACTGAGTTAATTTTAATTCTAGAGAAAATAGGGTTAGCATTATGCTGTCTCCCTTCTCAAATTTATTTTGGGTTCATCTGAAGGCTTCAGTGGGTAAATGAGGTATCGTTGAAAAGGTAGCTCTATGAGGACTAATATAAAAATATTTTAAAAATCTAGAAAATCACTTTTTAGGCAAAATTAAATGTTGGAGTTAGGCCTATTTCAAGACTAGCAGCATGTACAAGGGAAAGGGCATGGTGGACTTTGAAAAATCATTCCAGGCTCATCTAGAATCACTATATCGCAAATAATACCTTTCTGGAAATGGAATTTTGCAAACCTTTTGGGGAAAATATTTAAAGTATATAGAAAAATCAGCTAGTGGACCAAAATGGTCCAAACAAAATATAACACATTGGTTCCATCATAGATTCAAAAAAGTCAAAATTCCTTCATCCAAAATGACCCAAGGGCAAACAAGACACTATTAGAAAGGTTTTTTCATGTCCTTTAAGAGAAAAATATCAAAAAATTCTAGAAAAATCATTTATGGTTCAAAAATAATTTTTCAAATTCAAACTATAGTGTTGCCAAAGCAAAAATAGAGATTACTCGATTTTTTTGGGTTTCTTGGGGTCAAACTCAAGTTACAGATGTCCAAACATCCACAACTAGGGAAAAGAATGACATAGGCATCACAAGTTCATTCCATAATCCCAGAGTACTTTGGGATAATGAAACAACCCATTGTTTATGCCACCATGAAGGTGTTAAACTCAATATTAAAGCTTCATAAATATATTTTTATCAACTAAAAGGGGCATTTTTGTTTGAAAAATAGCATCTTTAAACTTATTTTACCATAAATCCAGATCTAAAATGTTTAATATGTGCCCAAGATTGTAAGACCAATTTTATGAAAACATTAAATCCATGCTATTCTCTATCTATTCGAGGTAGCATGAACTTAACGTAGGGTTTTTAAGATTAGATTTTTAGCTAACAAGCAAACATCTTGACAGAGATGTCATGAATAAACTACAACATACATAAAGATGAACAGAGATAACACATGCAAACATAAGGATGACATTCCAACATGGAAAACATTACAAAATTGCAAGTAAGTGACAACTAAGATGCTTGGAAATGATGACTCCATCAATGGCATAAAAAATCATGCTATTGAAGATGACATGAACATATTGAAGCAAAAAAAATAATGTTGGAATTTCCAAGACTGCATTTTCATGCCATAAAGCTCCTTAAAATGCAAGAAAATGCATGAACATATTCAAATCATGTTAGGAAAAACTTTTAAGCATGTATGTTAAATAGGTGAAACATGACAGGAAATACATGAATAAGGGACTACTTTGATGACAGAATGAAAAAGAAGATGTTTAGGTTTCCAAGCAACGTCAAGGCATCAAAAAAACATCAAAATCCTAAGGCTACCACAACCAAGGCAATAATAAAACTTGGGAGTCCTAGGATGGATGGCACATTAAAATGATGCAAGTGCTGGAAATGAGAAAAAAATAGAGCTAAGTGAGAAAATATACTAAAAGCCTCAAGTTTTAACCTTTTTCTTTGAGCATCAACTTAAGACTCACCTTCTTTCCTTTTTTTTATGTTGATCTGCAAGGAAATAAATGAAAAAAAGATATTTCTATTAGGGTGTTGAGGGAAAAATGTTTTAAGAAGAAGGATGAACAAATTATAAGGTTTTGGTGGTGATTTTAAAGGGCTATAGGAATGGAGGAAAATTAAGGATGAAAGGTAGTGAAATAGTATTTTTAGGGATGGAGATTATTGTAGGTTTTTTATTTTGAGATTCCTAGAAAAATCATTGATTGCTAGCTGAGATTCGACCTCTTTTAAATTCAAGGTTTAGTCAATGCTTTTTGGAGACAAAACAATGGCATTTTTTTATCTTTCATTCATGTACTAAAGGATAACTCAAGTTACTATGCTCAATTGCTTTTATTTTCATTGGTTCTACTATACAAAGTAGTGGCACAGAAAGTCTGTGATAGCCTACAACTCAAGAAAAGCCACACATGCCCTTTGACAAACCATATATTGCATGAAAATATCTCTTACTATTGGCTACATGGGCTTTAAAAATTTGTTTTAGTCTAAACACTACCATGGCTGAAACCTGTTCTTGAAAAAATGATAACCTTGAACTGTTTTTAGTCATATGAGAAAAAACAATTGCATTATACCTTTTGGTTAAGGGTTCTTGAGCTTTGTGGCTAGCACTTGAGAACCATTAAACCTTTGTGAAGGTTTCAACCACCATCTACATGGATCATAGTTAAAAGCAGGATGCTTATTCTATTTATGGCCTCAAAGAGATATCAAAGAAACTAAGCCATGGTAATGATCATGTAAGGATTAAGATACTTTGAGTTACGAGTCTTTGGGTAGATAAGATCTCAATTAGATCTATGTTTTAAATTTCTATTCGACCACATGTAGATCTTAACCTAAAGATCTTGAGGAAATCTAGGTATTTTTTTATTTAGTTTTTGCTATGCATGTTTAATTTGAATAAATATTTTATGCCCATTTTAGTAAGCATGAGCTCAAAACTTTCCTTCAATGGTATCAAAGCCAAAAGTTCATAGATTACCTGGATTCTTGCATGTCGATTTTTAGTGATAATTGATCCGATTGATTTTTGTGTTGATTTAGTGGGTTTTTAGTTTTGGGAAAATTCTTGAAAATTATTTTTTGTTAATTCCTTTAAATATGGATAGCATCTAACTTTGGACTTTAATCATGTTTAAAAGTGTTCAAATAATTTATTAAAATTTTTTAATTAATTCAAGTTAATGTCCTAAGATGTTTAAATCTTTTTGAGTTGTTTTAAAGCCAAACGTGTTCATTTTGAGTTTAATTTCAGAGCCTTTAAAATTAGTTTTCCAGGTTGTTTCAACTCTAGAATTTGATGTTAGATACTAGTATTTACAGTTCTCGATTGGTTTGGTTAGAAAAATTTTAATAAAATCAATTACGGGCTTGATACGATGTTACTTTAGAGCTAGACTTTTTTGGGTTGTTTTGTGCACCTATATCTCCATGCATGAGTCTTGAAAAGTTCTAAAAACTTACTAGACTTTTAGGACAACATTTTTGCTTAATAATATTTAGTTTTAAGGGTTGTTCATGGTGCAAAACATTTTTAGAAATTGCAGTAATCATTGTTGCACAATTTGCTACTAAAAGTGCTGGACATGAAGGCAAATGTTACTCTCCTTATTGTTGTCATAATGTGAAACCAGTAGCCCACTTTTTGGGCAAGTGGCAGCCACCATAAGTGCCGCATTACAGCCTTTGTGAGTGGCAAGCAACAGCTATCAAAGACAGTAAATGTTAGAGTCCTACTTCGAATGGAACTAGTGTCATAATGGACGTGTGTATAATTTTTTAAATTTAGAATTTGATTTCTAAAATTTTGGAATTTAATTTTGGTAGGATTAGGTAATGGTTACCTAATGGAGTTGAAGTTCCTAAAAGTTAGGATAATTTTCAAATTTCTAGATTCAGTCTAAGACAAAATAATTTCCTAAAATGAACATTTTAAAAGAATTAAAATTTGGTAACTACTCTTTTTTGAAATTTAGACAAAATGGTTTCCCTATTTTAATGTCTTAAAATGTTGTCTTTGGAAACTATTTTCCTAAATGGTTTAAGAAGTATTCCATGCTAAATGTTTTGTCCAAACTAAGACAAAGTTATCTAAAAGTTAGATAATGTCTAATTAAGGCAAACAACATAAAAGTTAAGTAGTTTCCAATTTAATGTCTTAAAATGTTTTTTTCAGTAAACAAATTTTCTAAATGCTTTAGGAAATATAACATGTTAAATGATTTATTTAAATTAAGATAAAGTTATCTAAAAGTTAGATAATGTCTTAATTAAGATGAACAACCTAAAAGTAACGTCAAATTTAAAACAAACTTCTTAAAAGTTAGGAATTGAATTAAAAATGTTTTAATTGTAGAATCAAAATTACTAAAATAATTTGATAAATCATCTCTAAGTGTTTGAGAAAGTTTATACAAATTACACACAAAATAACCAAGTGATATTGGCCATTCTTATTTAATTTCATGCTTGTAATATTATTATGATAGCAAAAGGATAATTATGGATTAGACCTTAGTATGACCAGGTTGTTGATGGTTGAATTTTTCTTTTTGGTATTTATTTTATAAATAGAGCCTGCTAATCCTACCTTCTATTTTAATTATGGGTTGTAAATTCTATTTTCACCTAACTCCCCTCGAATGTAACTCAAGGTTTCTTACAATAAAATGTAACAATTACATAAGACTTGTAGATTTAGGATTAGGATACGATCAGAATTTATGTATATCCAAGATGTAAAGAAAATGGTGCCAAGAAAAAAAAAACTAAAGAGATCATCATCAAAACTTGCAAAGACCTAGTATGATATCCTTAGGAACTTGACCAACTAGTTTCATAATGGCCCAAGAAAACTAGAGAGATAAAGTCTATAATAATCTAATAGATTATATGTGTTAAGAGTTATTTTGAATTTATAAATGTGTGATATATAATTGAATAAATGCTATGCATGATGATCAAACAAAGCAATCAGACCAAATTTAAATTATAAAAATCCTTTGTAAAATCTTAAGTCCATGACTAAGCATGATTAGTTGCCTTCCGCCGTTCATAACAAGATGCCTAAGTTCTAGTTATGGGAGACTTGTTGAGTCACTCAAGGTCAAGCCTACAGCTTAGGCTACTTGAGTTATTAATGATGGGTCTTATTCAACTAATGTTGTTTTGTCTAGATACGTATAACTTGACTGCATAGCATTAGAGGTAGTGCTTAGGCAAAATACATATAATGCATTTAGGTAAAGAGTTACCAACTAAATGATCTAAGAGTTGTCTAGCCACCCTATTTTGTTCAAGCTAATTTATGGCATCTTGGGACTTAATTTGAAGGTAATTTAATAAAGCAATAAAATAAAAATAGGACAATTGCTGGGTGCCATGTCTACAAGCACTATTAGGCGACATAGTCCCAAGGGAAAATTTTTTTTTGGGAAAGTTTGAAATGCTTGGGGACCATATTAAAAATTGTAAAAAAGACATCAAAAGTCACTATTTAAGGTGTCATCAAGGTCATTTGAGCAAGCATCAATTAGTTATCCATCATTTTAAGCTAAGATAAGGTGTTTAGGGAGCCAAAGGTATGTGAAATTAACATTTTTTCATGTATGTATCGATATAGAACCTTAGTGTATCGATGCAAGGCCTCTATATCAACAACAAGCCAAATCTCACATGTTATATAGATACAACATGTCAATGTAATGGCACAGGTGTTGGTGTATTGATACCATGGTCTGTGGTATCAATACATGTTGTTGTGTATTGAGACTTAGCTGATAGTGTCAATACCAATTTATGTACTAGCTTAAAATCGCATTTTCAACCAGCCAGTATCAATATAGGAACTGATGGTATCGATACCAGCTTAATTGTGTTGATATATCTGGGTAAATTTGTTCCAAGTATCGATACTGTCGCCATGTGCCTGCCTTTGAAACTTCGGAAGATCTAAAGGGCTTAGTGTGCTTGACTTAAAAATAAATGATGGTTGGTCATAGTCAAGCCTTTGAGTTATCCCTTAATCCAGATCTAGATTAGGCATAGTAGTATGAAGAGAAGAGAGACTATTGGGTGAATCGCTTATCCATTAGTCTTAGATGGCCACTACGGAGTGGCCATAAACTTGGAGTCACCACCGATCATTTTATGCTTGGTAGGATCGGATGCCTATTGAAAATAATATTTCAAGTTATGAAACTTAAAACATCAATTTTAAGGTCTACAAAGTTATGAAAATAATAAACATTTGTTGGCTGGGTTTGGGAGTTGGTTACATGTAAGGAAGGATTAGCACCCCTTACGACGCCTGAAATTGATATCTACTAACTATGTCTCGCTTCGATCTTAACTCAATCAATTCCATTTGGTCATTATTTAGATATAATTCCCTTTAATGCATGAAGTTTTGTAAATTGTAGATCCATTCTTTTTTATAAAATTAGATCACCTATGCACCTCAAAAGTGTGAGAAACATAATGAGTTTTTATGAAAATAATGTCTAGATTGAGTTTTTAAAAATTTTGACATTTCATATTAGCCACTAGAGAGATACCAACACGAAACATCACCTTGTAAATTTTATTAGAAAATGAATTTTAAATATGAATATGCGATAATCACTATAAAAAAACATGTTAGTAAGGCGACAAAGAATATAATAATATCATAAACAAACAATCATAAACAAAAGGGCATAAAAAGGATGGACGATCAAATTGTGTCTCATAATTATCTTCGATCATTGATGAATAACCGAGATGACAATTTAAAGATGGGTTTGGATTCGATGGTAATTTGCGAGACTAATAGGATTTTAATCAAAATAATCTGGGGTATCCACAAGAGAGAAGAGTTTTAGATTTTTCTAAAAAAAGTAAGGCTGGAGTATCCCCTCAGAGAGGTGAGGTTGAAGTACCCCTAAAAATAAAGTTAGGAAAATATTTAAGAATAAAGAGAAAATTTAGATTTTTAATGAAAATTAAGGTTAGAGTTTCCCCTCGAAATGGTGGGGTTGGATTACCCCCAAACATGAAAACTTTTGGTGGTTTTAGATAAGGATTAAGAATCTTGAAGGTTGATCTAAAAAGAAAAGTTAAGTTTTGAGTTGAAAATGAGATTGGGGTATCCCCTCAGAGTAATAGGGTTGGAGGATCTCTACTAGCAATAATTTTAATATACAGGAAAATGATATATAGTGCGAAATCATTTTTTTTGTATTTTAACCTTGATCTGAGTCTAAAAGGCTTGTGTTGTGGGGAAAATCAATTTCGATAAAAGGAGATTCAAAAATTAAGTTAAAAATAAGGGATAACATCATGTCACCTCCATTCTTGAGTTTATTTCGGATTCATCCGAAGGCTTTAGATGGTGAATAAGGTACCATTGGAAAGATGACTTGACAAGGTTTGATGTAAAAATATTCCAAAAATCTAGAAAATCATTTTCTAAGTGGAATTATTTTTTGAAGTTAAGTTTGTCTTGATACTTATGCAGGGGAAAAGACTTATCGAACTTTGAAAAATCATTTTGGGCTCATATGAGATTGTTAAATTGTGATCAATGCTTTTCAGAAAAGGAAATTTTGTAAAGTTTTTATGAAAAATGTTTAAAAATTTTATAAAAATCATTTGATAGGCCAAAATGGCCTAAGCATAATATTGCATGCTAGTTCTAGGGGTCTCAGAAAGCAAAGGTTAGATAAATTATAACCTTCCATCTAGAAAGGTCCTAGGGTGCACAAGACACCTTTGGAAAGTACTTTGATGCCCTTTAAAGAAAAGAAATTACAAAAATCAAGAAAAATATTTTGTGGTTTTGAAAATGATTTTCCAAACTTAGACTATAATGCTGCTAGAGTAATAGAGGGGGCTATTCGATATTCTCAAGGTTTTTTCAAAGATAGGCTCAGGTCTAGGACGTTTGAATGTCCATGACAAAAAGTAACATGGGTGTCACAAGTTTATTCCATAATCTTGAAGTGGTTTAGGATGATAAAACAACTCATTGACTATATCACTAAAGGGGATATTGGACTCAAGATTAAGGCTTAATACTCTAACAACTAAAATAGGATCATTTTTTTTTTAAAGAGCACCTTTGAATCTATTTTACCATGAATCCATAGCTAAAACGTTTGATTGTCCCCAAGATTGAAAAACCAATTTTATGAAAACATTAAATCCATGTTATTCTTTATCTATTGGAGGTTGCATGAACTTAACATCAGGATTTTTCTAAAAATTAGGCTTTTAGGAAACAACACGCATTTTGATAAGGATGTCATGAACAAAATACAACACACACAAAGATGAGCATGGACTATACGTGCAAACACACAAACATGGCATTTTGACATGGAAATGGGTGATAAAAATGAAAGAAAAGGACAAATAATGTGCATTAAAGTGATATGAACATATTTAAACATTAAAAATGCATGATGGAGTTGTCAAGACAACATTTGTATGTCATGAAACTCCTTAAAATACAAGAAAATGCATGAACATACATAAGGCATGCTAAGGTGAACATTTAAATATGAGATGAATATGTCAACATAAAAAAAACATGGCAAGAAATGCATGAACTGAGGTTGTGATAATGATGAAGATGAAGCATGGCATATTTGCATATCTAAATAGTATCAAGGTATCAAAAGGGTTTTTAAGATCCTAAAACTACCATAACCAAGCTCATAATAATGCATGACAGCCCTAAGAAGGTCATGGCAACATAAAGGGTTCACTAAAATAGTGTAGATGATAAAAACTATATGGAAAAAGGTAGAAAATATATCAAAAGAAGCTTAAACTTCTTATCCCTTCCTAAAACAGTGACTTTAAGCTAAGTTTTTTCTCTCTTTTGGCTTTTATTTAGCAAGAAAAAAATGGAGGGAAGAAGCTTTCTAATAATATGATGGCTAGTAGGGTGTTTTGAGGTTGAAAGTATGGGAAAGGTTGAGTCTTTGAAGTTATTCTGGTGGTCATTGGGAAGAGCTATAGGAATGAAAAAAGGTTGATGGTATAAGGCAATAAAACGGTGTTTTTTTGGAGAGTTTTTAGGGTTAGGGATTGTTTGAGAGTGTTTTCTAATATTTTCCTTGATTTTTTTATATTTTTCCTTTAAGGGGGATCAAAATACCTTTCCAAAGGTGTCTTGTTTACCCTCAGACCATTCTAGATGGTGGAGTTTATATTTTTATGCGATGAGACTCTTTAAAACACAAGAAAATGCATAAACATACATGAGGCATGTTAAGGTGAACATTTAAAAATGAGATGAAAATGCGAACATAAAAGAAATATTGCAAGAAATACATGAACTGAGGCTATGATAATTATAAAGATAAAGGATGGAATATTTGCATATCCAAATGGCATCAAGGTATCAAGAGGGTCCTCAAGATCCTAAGATTACCATAACCAAGCCAACAATAATGCATGAGAGTCCTAAGTGGTCATGGTAGCATAAAGGGTTCACTAAAATGCTGTAGATGATAAAAATAAAAAATGTATGGAAAAAAGGTAGAAAATATACTGAAAAAAGCTTGAACTTCTTCTCCTTTCCTAAAGTAATGACTTTAAGCTCATTTCTTGCTTTCTTTTTTCTTTTATTTAGCAAGAAAAGAATAAAAGGAAGAAGCTTTATGATAAATGGTGTTTGATGGGGTGTTTTGAGGGTTAAAATATAGGAAAGGTTGAGTTTTTAGGGGTTTTCTGGTGGTTGTTTGGGGGAGCTATAGGAATGGAAAAAGGTTAAAGGTGCAAGGCAATGGAATAGAATTTTTTTAGACAGTTTTTGAGGATGGAGATTGCTGGAGAGTTTTTTCTTTTTTCTGGGAATTGCTAGAAAGATTTTTTTTCAAGTAGCTAGAAGTCTTCATTATTCAATGCTCAGTCAAGGAGACAAAGCAACGGCAATTTTGATCTTTCCCTCTTGCACTAGGGGACATCTTTAGCTATTATGCTCAGGTGATTTTTTTCCTATTGGTTCTGCCATGCTTAGCAGGGAGGCAGAAAAGTTGTGACAACTTACCACTGGAGATATACCTCCTATACCTTCTTACAACCATATGTTTTATGAAAGTGACCTTTATCATTAGCTATTTAGGCTCTCAAATTTGGTTTAAATTCGATCACAGGCCCAAAGTCAAGGTTTGCATGTTTTATGACAGTTTCTTGGTGCAAGAAAGTGTGTTTAAATTAGATTTGCGAAGGTTGAAAATGGTTCAAACTGGGCAAAAATGCCTTGGTGTATCGATACAAAAAATATTGTATCGATACACAAGGCAATTTTTATCCATGAATATCGATACAATGAGGTGTGTATGATACTAAGAGCAAAAAAGTATTTTTAGTCCCGAGACTTAAAGGCATGTATCGGTACTCCATGGATTTGTCTCGATACTTATGCTTGTGTGTCGATAAATTTTGCCAAAAATCACAACTTTAGCTACTGCTAAGGTATGTATTGATGCAAGCATGCTAGGTATCGATACCCTACCTTAGGTATGGATACCAAACCCTCTTGTATCAATACTACATATAAAAATTCAAGTTTTTGGTGACGTAAAGGCCTTGTATCAATACTTATGCACTAATATATCTTGTATGTACCTATGGCTTTTGACTTACCTCAACATGGTCATAAATAGTGAGAAATTGATCCGTAGACTCATCTAAATGACTCTAATGACACCATGAAAAATGGCCTTTAATGTCTTATTTTACATTTTTCTTTAATATGGCCCATAGGTAATTTTTACCTTCCTAAAAAAATTTTTGCCTAGCGTCACGTTACCTAATAGTACCGGTGACACAACAGTCGACAATCGCCCCTCAATTTTTATTTCTCATTTTCTAATTCTCTCATATTTCAATTAAGTTTTAGGGTACCAAAAGTTGGCTCAGACAAAATGAGGTGTCTACAGCTACCTCTTTTTGGTTGTTAATAAGTATTAGGAATATGTCAAAGACAAATAGACACCATTTTGCTCGGGTAGGATGATGGTTTCGTGTGCCTGTAGAAAAGTAAAAAGCTATTAGTATTATGTCAAGATAGGCTGAATATACTTGCAAAAAAATTTTGATAAGCTTTATAGGGTTTGGCCTCTTTACTAGGTTTTTTTTTTTTTTTTGGGTTAACCTAAGATAGATGCCACTAGTTTATGTGGGCTTTGATGTAGGTGAACATGGTGCCACTAGCTTGTGTGGGCTTTGATGTAAGCGGGCTTTGATATAGGTGGGCTTTGATATAGGTTAACATGGTGCCACTAGCTTGTGTGGGCTTTGATGTAGGTTAACATGGTGCCACTAGCTTGTATGGGATTTGACTCGATAAACATCTAGCTCTTTATGGACTGAGGTAGATTAATGCAATTAGCTTGTCTAGGCTTTGACTCGATAAGCGTCCAGCTCTTTATAGATTAAGGTAGATAGGTGCCACCAGTTGTGTGGGCTTTGTGGTAGGTAAGAAAAGGCATCCAACTTTTCAGGGACTAAGGTAAACAAGTGCCACTAGCTTGTTTGGGCTTTATGGTAGGTAAGAAAAGGTGTCCAGCTCTTCATGGAAAAAGGTAAATAGGTGTCATCAGCTTGTGTGGGCTTTGTGGTAGGTAAGAAAAGGTGTCTAGATCTTCATAGACTAAGGTAAATGGGTGCCATTAGCTTGTGTAGGCTTTGATATAAGTAAAAAAGACATCCAGCTCTTCATAGACTAAGGTAAATAGGTGCCACTAGCTTGTATTAGGCTTTATGCTAGGTAAGAAAAGACATCCTGCTCTTTAAGGACTATAAGAAAATGAGTTTGAATACCTCTCTTAGATGATTTTCAATGAGCTCATAAGGTCAAAGATATTTACTTGAGGTCTTTCGAGGTTTTTCAAAAATGAGAAATTATACCTTAGGTTTCTTACAAATTTAACTTTTGTGTATGGGAACTAGTACCTGTAGGATGTTACTTACTACATAATGCATAGGGATGCAAATGCCTATCTAAATGATGCAAGGATAATGACTTTAAAAGCCTAATTCAGTGATTAGGTTTGGCCTTTTTTGGTTGTTTGCTCTTTCACGAGTTTGGTGGAATGGACTTTTGCCTAGGGGTTTATCAATCTTGCTTCAGATTTCCAAAGTCTTTGAATGTAAAGGCTACTTTTTGAAGGTACAGAAGGTTCATGAATGTAGAGGGACAAACTTAAGTTTGGATGGGTCATGCATGGAAATTTTAGTTGAATTGAATTTGGTGAGTATGAAGGATTCCACTTTGCTAATTATGATTCAAAAGGTGTCTTTAGTGATTTGGTTGGACTATTTTAAATTATGGTTAAGGGTGACAGTTTGAAAAGAACATTGGCCCCGTGTTTTTAGGCCAGAGTTTATGGAAGGAGGTTTTAAGCATATTTTCAAGATGTAGGGTCCCAAGACCAAATTAATTGTGGCCCTAAAATTTCATGCTTAGTCTTTAGACATGAAAGAAAAATTCCTGCAAAGGTGTATCTTTCCAAGTGATGCTAAGAAATCTTGTTATCAATTTTATCCATTTATCAAACATTATTACTTAAATGGTAAACATGATGCAACATGGAATGCAAGGTTAGCAAAAGATTTTGTGATAAATCAAGTAATTGTATTTCACTGAAAGGAAAAAGGGTACAAGCTATAATAGACTTTTGAGATTTTGAAAGATTTTAAAATACAAAAAAAATAAGAGAGGTCTTTTTAGTGAATTAGTCTCTAAAGCTGATGATATGAATCCATCATTGAGTGCTTTCGAAGATTTCTCTTAAGAAATTAATCTTTATGGTATTGGCTGAGTTACAAGAAAATTCTGTAAATTGCCATATGGTGATGTAGGCCTCAAAATTAAATAGTTTCCATTTTTCGGGTATAGGTATAGATGATATTTGGTAGAGTTGGTCAGTATAGAATAGGTGGATTAGGTTATGATTTGGCATCTTGATCAGAGTTGCAAATGTAGGCAAAATTGGTTTTGGGCTGGTGATGGTTTGGGTTTAACTTGGTTTGAGTTAAAGGGTCTAATGACTTAAGTCACGCTCTTAGGTTAACTTAAGTTGCGCTCTTAGGTTAACTTAAGTTGGTCCTTTTTTTTCTTTTTTTCTTCTCTTTTTTTTTAAAGAGTGGAAAGAGAAAAAAAATAGGATACCCTTTTAGGTTTTCATTCTAAAATCCTTTTAAGCATAGTATTTCTTAACAAAATCAAAGTTCATAAGTTGGATAGGTTGCTGCCATCCATCTCGATCAAAATTAAGGCTCTTCCAAAAAATACACGTTTCACAATGTACAATCCTTCCTAATTTGGGGTCCATTTTCTTTAAGCATCTTATGGATAGGGAGAATTTGTTTAAGCACCAAGTCACCTGCTCGAAATTGATGAGGATGGACCTTTTTATCATGGGCTCTCATTATGCGCTTTTGATACATCTGCCCATGACAGATGGCTTTAATTCTTTTCTCTTCGATGAGATTAAGCTGTTTATATTAATTTTTAACCCATTTGGCCTCTTAAGTTACGATTCCACTAAAACTCTAAGTGATGGAATTTCAACCTCGATAAGTAAGATGGGCCCCATGTTGTAGAATAAGGAGAACAGGTTAGCACCCATGGAAGTTTGTACTGCCATGCAATAAACATGTAAAGCAAAAGGCAACTTTTCATGCCAATCATTGTAGGTTTTAACCATTTTTTCAACTATCTTTTTGATATTCTTGTTGGCTGCTTCAACTGCCTCATTCATTTTCGGAGGTATAGGATGGAGTTTTGATGTTGAATCTTAAACTGAGAGCAGACTGGTTGCATCATTTTGTTTTTAGGTTGCGTGCATTATCAATAATGATTTGTTCGGGAAAACCATATCTAAAAATGATATCCGTTTCACAAATTTTCATAGAAAATATCAAGTGACATTAGCATAGGAAGCTGCCGTATACCCATTTGGTGAAATAATAGATAGCAACTAAAATGAAGTGATGCTTACTGGAAAATTTAAGGGCAATCGGTCTGATCATGTCCATGCCCCATATAGAAAAAAGCCATGGAGCTATCATAACATGTAGACATGTTGGTGGGGCACGGATTTTGTCAGCACAAATTTGGCATTTGTGGCACTTTATGGCATAGTGAATGCAGTCTTTTGAAAAAGTCAACCAACAGTAGACTAATCGCATGACTTGTTTGGCCATTCAGTGTCCATTAGCATGTGTACCGCAAATTCCTTCATGAACTTCTTCAAGTATTCTTTCAGTTTCGAAGGCATCCATGCATCGGATTAGCACTTGATCCCAACTTTTCTTGTACGAAATCCCACCATCCAAAATAAAGCTCACGTCTAATTATCGAATGGTTCTCTTGTCAATTTCAGTGGCATCTTTTGGGTATCGTTGATCCTTAATGTATTGAAGGATGTCATGATACCATGGCAAGTTATCTTTCTCTTTTTCAACATTTTGACAATATGTTGGGGCTGTATAGATACTTATTTCAACAAGAGCAATGTCCGATTCTTGATTGTCTTTAAACATGGATGATGAGGTGGCTAAAGCATTAACAATTTGGTTATCTTCTCGAGGTAGATGTTAAAAGCTAATATCATCAAACTCTTTTCTAAGTTTCAATATCAGATTACCATATTTGATCAATTTAGCATCACATTTGCCATTCTCCTTTCAGTTGGTAAATGACAAGGGCTAAATCTCTAAATACTTGCAATATTCAAATGCCTTTTTCAATGGTTGGTTGGAGTCCTATGATGCAAGCCTCATATTCAGCTATATTATTGGTACAATTGAAATTTAACCATACAGTAAAGGGGTAGTGGTTTACATCAGGTGAGATAAAAATTACCCCAATTCCATGCCAAATGCATTTGAAGCCCTATCAAAGTACATTTTCCAAGATGAGTTATACTCGATAGTGTTCTCTGCCTCATATATGCACATCAAATCTTCATCAGAAAAATTAAAGTCTAAAGGCTAATAGTCATCTATTACCCAGCTTGCCAAGAAATTTGCTATTGCTCTACCCTTAATGGCTTTTTAATTTATGTAAACAATATCATAGTTGGAAAGCAAGACTTTCCACCTAGCTAACCTCCCTGACAAGGTAGGAGCTTCGTATAAATACTTGATGGGATCGAGTTTAATAATTAGCCACGTACTAAGGTACATGTATTATCTTAATCTTCAAGCTATCTAAGCTAGAGCATAGCATATTTTCTCTGAAAATGAATAATTATTTTCATATTCTATGAATTTCTTGCTCAAGTAGTAAATAATTTGTTCCTTCTTGCTTGACTCATCATGTTGACCTAATACACAACACATCAACTTATCAAAAACTGAGAGTTACAGGATTAACAGCCGAGCACTGGTGGCATAAGTACCAGAGCATTCAAAAGGTAATGTTTGACCTTATCAAAAGCTTATTTCCATTCTCTATTCCATTCTCCAGGATTTTATTTTAGAAGTAGCCAAAAGATTAGACATATTTGTCTATCAACTAAGATATGAATCAGGCTTATGTAGTTTAACCTTCCCAAGAAACATTTTACTTTATTTTAAGTTTGAGGTGATGGCAAATTCTGAATGGCCCTGACCTTATGGAGATTAAATTTTATTTCTTTTTTTACTTACAATAAGGCCTAATAGTTTGCTAGATGTCATGCCAAATGTGCATTTGGTAGGATTCAACTTAAGTTGATATTTGGGCAACCGTTTGAAGAGTTTTCGCAGGTTGGCAATGTGTTCACTCTCTTTTGGTGATTTGGCAATCATATCATCCATGTATACCTCTATTTTTTTGCATAAGGTTATGGAACAATGTTAGCATCACCCTCTGATAGGTTGCCTTGGTGTTTTTTAGCCCAAAGGGCATTATTATGTAGGAAAAAGTGCCCTACATGGTTAGAAAGACGATCTTTTCCATGTCTTCAGCCACAATTTTAATTTGGTTATGGCCTTAAAACCTATCCATGAAGGAACTAGGACTATATTAGCTACCCATTCAGGATATTTGGTTACCTCGAGAAATCTTGCTTCAATTTGTTTCTTCACTTCTTCTTTGATATTTAAAAGCATTTCAAGCTTAATCCTTTTAAGCTTTTTTTGTGTGGGCTTACACTCAAGTTTGAGGGGATGTTTATGGACCACTATGTTGGTGTCTAATCTAAGCATGTCTTGGTAGGACTAGGCAAACACATCTCGATATTCTTGAAAGAGACTTTTCAGTTCAGCTCGAGTTAATGGTTTTATAAAGGTTTTGATTTTAACTTCTTTTAGGTCTTCTTTTGTTCCAAGTTTTATGGTTTCGATGGATTCCTCATAAGGTAATTTTTCTTCTTGTTCAATTAGTCTCAATAGGTTTGTAGGTATGGGATCTCTTCAAAATTCTCTTTAGACTCGACCTTACCGACACAGATTAGTTGTTCAAAATTGATTTCTAAAGTATCAGTATGGACATTCATGTCACCTTCATCGAGGTACCTAAAAATATGGAAAAAGAATAATATAGGTGGAAAAATAGGTAGAGGAAGGTCTAAGAGTTGGCAAGAACTATGAACACAGGATGAAATGTATAATGCTTAGTCATTTTCATTAATAACACTTAATAAAAGATGCCCATACAAAGGATCCTATAATGGCAGAAGCATGTAGGTTTAGTTCTTAATATTACTTTGAAATAGACTTAAACAGTACAGGAATCTCAGTTTCAGTCCAAACACTTGGAACAAATCCTGGAGGGCATAGACCAGTCTCTAGGCTTGTCGCTAACATTTTTAACTTACCAATTGCATTGATGGAAAAATCCCTAAATTTTTTATTCAATATGAGCATAGTATTAGTGGAGCCAGTATTTATTTGTCCTCTTAGGCTAAAATTTTCTTAAAGTGTTGGAAATATCATTAGTTCATAGCTCGTGCCTTGTCCTAACAGATGGGCCATCATTTTCTCACGATTTTTTGATCTTGTTTTCTTTTCTACTGTGCATTAGGCTTGAATCCTAACCTTCTTTTGTCTATCTGGTTAACAATTTTCAAGGATTTAACATTCCCTTGGAGGCATTTTTTAAGTAGCCTAGGCACCCTTGCTGATGGTTAACTTCAAACCCATTTAAGTGCTCTTCGATAAACAAGGTTTAACCATGGCAATCCTTACTTGATTAAGTTATGTTGATGAACTCGAAGGATTAGAAAGAGAACTCTGGGAGATCTTTGTTAGGTTCAACATATGGGGCATTAGTTGAGGTAGCAATACTGATATCTTCTTCTTCTTCTCCGATATTGACAACTTTTTTTAATGATGAACTTTAACTTTTCGTGCAAAAACGATGGTATTACCCTCGCAGAGTGAATCCAAGGCCTTTCCAACAGGCAGTTGTATGATGAAGCAATATCAATCACATGGAAATCAATCTCGTAAGCATATAAGCCTATTTGGAGTGGAATGATAATGTTTCCCATAATGTTTATACATGTTCCAACAAATGCAATCACATAGAAATCAATCTCATAAGTATATAGGCCTATTTGGAGTGGAATGATAATGTTTCCCATAATGTTTATACATGTTCCAACAAATGCTCTCACAATTGTATGACTATTCTAGATATAAGATGCGTTAACAAGCATCTTACTTAAACATGACATGAGCATTACATTTAGAACTGACCCATTATCAATGAGCACCTTATGTAATGTGGTGCCTTTATAGTATGTGGTGATGTAAAGTACTTTGTAGTTTCCTCTTCTTACGTGTGGTATTTGATCATTGCTAAAAGATATGTAATTGTCAGTAGTGATATTGCTCACTAGGTGATCCAACTGACCTATTGAGACATTGAAAAGGACATAGGCCTCATTCAAAACCTTAAGAAGGGCATTCCTATGAGCTTTCGAATTCAACAGTAGTGACAACGCAGATATCTTGGTGGGCTGCTTGTTCAACTGATCAACAAATCCTATATTCATTGTGCTTGATGAATTTAAGGAATTCCATAGCTTTTTTCTCACTTGCTAGATCTTTGATAGCTATCGGATCTGAGTTTTTGGTTGTAGACTTTGGTGCTTGAGGGACAGGATTAGCATTTTCTTGCTAAGTTTCACTTCTCGATGCTGCTAGGGCATAACACCTGCCACTCTGAGTCAAGTGGCTTACCCCTAAAAGGTCAACATTTATAGCTTGCTGATTAGATTCACCAGTGATCAAGGCTTTGCTTTCTTAATTCCAAGGAACTACTTTGTTGTCCTTATAAGGGAAAGAGGATGGAAGCTGAATGATCATCTTTGGTGTAGGCTAAAAAGGAGGAGCTTAGGCTCTTGGTCAATTTTCGAACAAGATCAACAGTCTCCCCAACCCGTAAAGAGGATTGCTCCCTTTTTTTCCACTGTGTTGACAGATGGTGTTGCATTTGCAGACTCAGTATACTAGGTTCGCTTTTCATTATAAAATTTGATGCTACCCTCATTCATCATCTTTTGAAATCATAGCGCAAAATTCTTTACATGTTTGAAGAGTGTGGCCGTAACTAGTATGAAAATCATAGGAGTCATTAATTGTTTTCCTTATTTTTTTGGCTGCATTAAGCAATTTAGCTTGCACCAGGATTTGCCAAACCAAATTCATTGGCATTTTGACCTCCTCTATGTCTTCTACAACCTTGTAGTTTTCTTTAATAACCATTTTACTTAGATCTAACTCAGCATGAGTTTGAGATGAACTGGCTTTAGTGCTAGATTTTGATTGTTGACTAGCCTTCATTTTTTCTTTCTTTTTGTTATCGTATATATTTTTTTTCTGTATGATTCATTTTTCATGGCCTCATCGATCATCCTACAGAGTAAAACTACATCTGTGAAGCTCTTTAGGAAGCTTTTCGCTACCTTGTCATAATAAAAGGCTCATAATGTGCCGATGAATCTAAAAATTATATTTTTTTCATTATTCAAGGATGAATCTAGGCAGCTTTCTCTATCCATCTCGAGGCATACTACCTAAAACTTTCATCAGCTCTCTTTTAAATGCCCATAAGAGACAGATAACTTGAGATCCAATCATCGATAGGCCTCTCCTTATCTATGGCATTAATAGATGGATTGATGTGTTCATCCCACACCTTATAGAACTTAATCTTGGACCGGTCCATCATCCCTTGCACCATTTTTAAGAAGGATGGATAGTGTTACAAATTGTGCCCTTGACTGTAGTGGGAACAGGATGTTTCAATAGCATTTGCACTTTGATTTTTAACATCTGATACTATTCCAGCTTTGATGAATGCTTGCCAAACCTTGTTCATGAGGTTTTGACTTCTATAATGTTTTTTTATCTAATAATCTTTCCCATCAATTATCGCATTCACCTTTGGTTTGGCATGACTAGGGAGTGGATTGGCTCCAACATTTGGTCTAGGCTCTTGTTTGACCTTGATCACTCTTTTTTCTAGCAGACCCTATATCTTTCTCTTAAATGAGGTATAATTCTCAATAGAATAACCTTGTGCTCTAACGTGGTATTCACAGTAGGCATTCTCATTGTGCCATCTAGGGTACAGTGGTGATCTTGGGTTTGTGAATACTAGGGCCACTATTTGACCTACCAATAAACAAGAGCAGATCTCTTTTAGGAGTAAGGGAATGGCTCAAAGGGCTTTCTTTCTCGAGGTGCTTGTCGATTATTTGGAGCTCTTGCATTGTTCAGATTCTGAGGTTATGAACTATGGGCTACATTTTGAATAGGATTCGATGCAAAACTCATTGTTAAAGTGAACCCGCTAGCATGAACTTGTTGTGGCGCTGATGAGTAAGAGGTAAAACCTAAATTCAAAATGTTTAAAAGGTACACAACCTATGCTTGAAGTGGATTTTGATTGAATCTAGCATGACTTTCACTAAAGCATTCACTTCTTTCTCCTTACCCTTATTCATTAAATTCTTAACTGAGCTAGATGATTTTTTGATGGATATCTTGCCACTTTTAACGGCATTCCTAGATTATTTTACCTTATATAACTATATCAGTAAAATTGTTCATATGGTTTCCTACTAGCCTTTGGTATGGCATGACTAGGGAGTGGATTGGCTCCAACATTTGGTCTAGGCCCTTGTTTGACCTTGATCAATCCTTTTTCTAGCAGACCCTATATCTTTCTCTTAAATGAGGTATAATTCTCAATAGAATAACCTTGTGCTCTAACGTGGTATTCACAGTAGGCATTCTCATTGTGCCATCTAGGGTACAGTGGTGATCTTGGGTTTGTGAATACTAGGGCCACTATTTGACCTACCAATAAACAAGAGCAGATCTCTTTTAGGAGTAAGGGAATGGCTCAAAGGGCTTTCTTTCTCGAGGTGCTTGTCGATTATTTGGAGCTCTTGCATTGTTCAGATTCTGAGGTTATGAACTATGGGCTACATTTTGAATAGGATTCGATGCAAAACTCATTGTTAAAGTGAACCCGCTAGCATGAACTTGTTGTGGCGCTGATGAGTAAGAGGTAAAACCTAAATTCAAAATGTTTA
This sequence comes from Adansonia rubrostipa, assembly GCA_038381775.1. Lineage (NCBI taxonomy): Eukaryota > Viridiplantae > Streptophyta > Magnoliopsida > Malvales > Malvaceae > Adansonia > Adansonia rubrostipa. The sequence goes on along the minus strand of JBBYHM010103832.1, from coordinate 38,098 downwards.
AAAGGTACACAACCTATGCTTGAAGTGGATTTTGATTGAATCTAGCATGACTTTCACTAAAGCATTCACTTCTTTCTCCTTACCCTTATTCATTAAATTCTTAACTGAGCTAGATGATTTTTTGATGGATATCTTGCCACTTTTAACAGCATTCCCAGATTATTTTACCTTATATAACTATATCAGTAAAATTGTTCATGGTGTTTCCTACTAGCCTTTCATAGTAGGGAGCTCACAGTGTCGACATACATTGTCATCATTTCGTTTTCAGTTAAAGGGGTATGAACTTGAACTGCCTCATCTCTCCACCTCTAGGCATAATGCATGAAGCTCTCAGAGGCTTTTTTTCCATGTTCATGAGGGAAAGATGATCCGGGGCCATTTAGACACGTACTTATATTGATTAAGGAAAGTGTGATCTAAATTTGTCCATGTATGAATTCTTACAGGGTCAAGCCCTATGAACCATCGGATAGCTGCCCTAGTCAAACTGTCTTGAAAGTAATAAATTAGTAGTTTCTTGTTCTCTTCATACTCGATTATTTTTCTACAGTACATGCAAAGATGGGCAATAGGGTTGGTAGTCCCATTATACTTTTCAAATTTTGGCACTTTGAATTTAGGCGGGATGACAAGACTGGAAACAAGCCCTAATGATCTCGCATCCACAATCCTAAATTTGTCACTTCCTTCAATAGCTCGAAAACGCTTCTTTAATGACTAATACTTGTTCAAGTCTTCATCATTTTCTAAGGACCTCTTTGCTTTCTTTTACTCTATTTGCTTATCGAGGTCTGGGACTATAGGCCTTGCCAGTGAAGAGCGTATGCCTTGAAATCCTTGAATCAAATAGGATGCTTTTGCAGGATTAATGTAAATAAATGGCTGAGTTGATGGGATGTTTGTTGCAGAAGGATGTTGCCTATGCAATGCCCCTTCCTGAGCATTAATGGCTTTAATACCACCATTCAAATTGCTTTTAGGATTGGCCGATTCTTTCTTTGCGTTAACTATGCATGTGTGCATTTTTTCCTTCAATGTCTCAGACAATAGCTTGGTTAGTTCAAGAATTTAAGCTTGGAGTTCCTCATTTTTATGGAGTGATTGCTTTTGAGACTCCTTATACATGATTTCAAGTCTTTCAATTGGGCTTGGTGATCATTTTCCATCGCTCTCCAATGATTGTGAGTGTTACAGTAATGATGAACTATAGTTTCGTGTTTTAGAGCACCTTCACCTTAAATTATTATCGAATTAGGCTTTTATGATATGTTCATGCATATGTTTGATGCAATGAGAGTGAATATGTGATTATGAAGATAAATGAATGACTAAAAAATGAAAGAATTAGGTTAGTCATGCAAATACAAAAAGGACAATTTGATTAAGGGGTAGCTCCACCAATAACATCTTTCATTAAAGTAACCAAATGTCCTGATTACACATGATTACATCCGAAAATGCCTAACATGGTTACATTGCCTAATTACATGGTCTAAGAAATACAACAAGTCTTACTCATGGGCTTCAGTGGGCAAGATATCATGTGTTAGGGATCGGGCTACATCCATCATGTTCTCAACCTCTAACTGAGCTACCTGAATCTACTTTGTGAGATGGCGATGATGGTCTTGATAGTTTTAGTACACGTGATTAACCACTTAAAGCTGTTCTCACTCTCGCTATTTGGAGGCTCTTACTAGTGCATTGACTTAGTCTTAGCAAGCTTGAAGAGAATGCTCTAAATATTGAATTCTGAATGTCAGACCTCTATTTTTAACCTAGTTTCCTCTCAAATCCCATACTCAAGCTTCTAACTGTTCATTCTTCCATCTATAAATTGATGCAAGAGCAAGGGTTCTAACAAGCTTTTCGTTATTGACCCTAGCCGTTTCTCTCCATTGATGTTGTTCCTTCTCGAGAGTAGTAATTTTTGTCCTCTACTCAACTAATGACTTTTGAAGTCTTTGGGACTTGTATGCTTTTTTGAGGGCCATATAGTCTTTTTTAAAGCTTTCGCGATCCTGCTTGAAGTAGTTTTCTCTTTAACAGCCTTGTTTACCTTGCCATCCCAAAGGTAGAGGTCCATTTCCAATTGAATATTTTCCTCCTTTAATCGAGTAATCTCTTTGGCAAAGGTCACATTTTCTTATAAGAACTCTCGCTTGAGCAATTCGATCTTAGAAGGAAATTCGTTAACTGGTATTTGTGATGTCCCAATACCAAACAAGGGCAAGGCATCATTACTGTGGTGGATCTTCCATTCATCATATCCTAAGGTCATACTACTCCCTCTCTAATATCTCTTCATGCAGCGAGTTTATTTCCATGCATGAAAGACTAGCTAGAGTTTTGACTTGTAATTAGGCTCACCATAGTCAAAATCCCATAACTTTAGGTCTTGGACAAAAAAGATGAATTGATGACACTAGAATATTCAAAGGACTAAAAAAAATGCATAGCTAGGCTTCCCCATAATCCCATGAGCGGCACACAACTATAATCTCTGCACTGGTATACAATCATTTATGGGGAAAACCAAGAGGCCTTCAAGGTTACCTCTTCTCCTTTAAGGTTTTGAAATTTCTAGACCCATTGTTCTTCAAATTTGTCTTGAGGCCATTCCTTCTCAAGTACCTTAGAGATAGGGCTAAAGTTGAGTAAGAAGTAGTATGACATCCTACTTTCTTCGGGACAAAAGTGACTGACAAGCCAAATATGAAAAAGAGTGCATATCCAATGAAACGGCCCATACCTATTTTTTTTGCAAAAATTAAATGGTCAAATAGTTTTAGCAATGATGGCCGATGCGAGATTAATGTTACAACACAAACGAGAAAAGACATTTGTTATCATAGCTTCAACATAGCCTAATATCTCTAGAAATATAATCAGACCATATATCGCCAAAGCATAGATATCTTGGATTTTTTGAATGTCAATGGTAATCACCATTGCTTCCTTCAAACTAGCCAATAAGATGCATTCACTATTCCCTTTTTGTTTTGATATGACTTTCAATCCAAGACTCTAGTGCCCTGAGGATTTGAGCTAATCCTTTCTTGAAAGTTGGAGGGTTCAAAGCCTTACAGTATATTCTATTGACCTTTGCTTTGTCAATGTTGAGTAATGCAGTGTATTCATTAATCATGGGGACTAGATCTTCATGATTAAAAGTGAAACATCGATGTACTGGATTCTAAAACTAAGATGCTACTCACAATAAGCCGACATCCAAACGAACTTGGAGCAAAAGAGCAATATCTTCGTACCTTTTAGTGAAAATTCCCTTTCGGTATTGTCCTAATTGGTCCATATAGTCCTCAGATCTTGCCAATCATCTTGACAGTACCCTATCTTGATCTTTTCATGCATTGTTAAGAGATACCCCAATTTAAAGACGTCTCCATCTTCACACTATCAGTGTTCTAACCATGCTCATACTTTCTTAAAAGGCTTCAACTTTGAATTGGATTATTACTTCATGATGGACAGCCCTTGATGAACACCAAACCAGTAGCCAATTGTCCTATGATGACGATGATTATGATCAAATGATGCATCCATGATAAAGAAAAGTGAAAAAAGAAATGAGTTAGTAACCATACAAAATAATAGGCACAAAAATAAAGAAATGAAAGAATAGCAACAAAAATGCATCACAAAATTTGCCTTGAGAATAGGCAATACGATGCCTAGAGGCAAACATGATGATCATGAATGTTGAAACATTAAACGAACAGCATAACGATGTGTTTGCATTAAAATTTACCTCAAAGCAACATGATACCGACTTGGACTAAAACTGACCATTTAAATGGTGATGTTCGTTTATCATCATCTATGTTAAGTACATGCTAAGCCACCGTTCGAGTAGTATGATGGCTTATTTCGGGTAGACATAAATATTTTAAGATGGCATTACCGGTAATAACATTCTTTTATCCTTACCCACTTATTAAAGAGGATTTACTATCAAACGTAATGTCATATCCTAAAGGAATGATCATGAAAATAAAAATGACAAATGCAGGTGATAATGTTCACCCATCATCACCCATATAACCATGGTATATAGGAGTAAAGGTAAGAAATTTTCCTTGAGTGATCCTACTATTCGGGTTATTCTACCAATATCTAGTATGGTTTGACATGGTTTAGCTCATAAAGTTCATGATATGGGTTTAAGTTAACGCCTATTTTGATATCCAAATCGCTCATTCATCTGTTAAGGATAGACGAAGAGGCACCCTGATCCTAGGCCTATTATGAGTTTGGCAGAATAGGTTCGATCCAGTGGATTTATTTTACTATGCAAATATAGAAGGGTACTTACGAGAAACATAGGTAATTTATACCCCAAAAGGTCTTACCATCCTATGCAAAAGGTTACTCACGAAGGTGGATGGCTCACTTCCTCCTAATAATTAAGATACTAACCATACCATTGTGTTTGGTGGGAATCTAGTGCAAATGGAAGTGTATAGTGTGTGTCGGGGAAATAATCAAACCTTTTGTTTTATTCCCATATTACCATACTTATTCAAGTTGCTATTTATTCGAGAATGAACAATCCCTAATAATCACAAAATAAAACATAAAAGATAAAGATTAATAGATAAAATACAAGGGAATTATTTCTAATAGAGACTGAAAAACTAAAAGCCGAGTGAAAAATAGCTAGTCATAGAGCTAACTCTATATGTCCCCAGTGGAGTCACCAAGCTATCACCATGCACCCATCTTTAAAACTTCAGATGATCCGAAGGACTTAAAGGCTCGACTTAAAAATAAATGATGGTTGGTCATGGTCGAGCCTTTAAGTTATCCCTTGATCGAGATTTAGATTAGGCATAGTAATATGAAGAAAAGAGATTGTCGGGTGAATCGCTCATCCAACTAGTTTCAAATGGCCACCACGAAGTGGCCATAAACTTGGAGTCACCATCGATCATTTTGGGCTAGCAAGATTAGATGCCTATTGAAAACAAGATTTCAAATTACAAAACTTGAAACATCAATTTCAAGGTCTACAAAGTCCAAAGATCCATTGGTTGGGTTTGGGAGTTGGTTATGTGCAGGAAAGTATTAGCACCTCTCATGACACTCGAGTTTGATACCTAGTAACTATGTCTTGCTTCGATCTTAGCTCGGTCAGTTCCATTTAGTCATTATTTAGATATAATTCCCTTTAATGCATAAAGTTTTGTAAATTGTAGATCATTTAAAAAAATTAGATCACCTCTGCACTACAGATATGTGAGAAACATGGGGTGTTTATATGAAAATAATGTTCAGATTGAGTTTTAAAAATTTTGATATTCTGTATTAGGCACCAGAGAGATACCTACATAAAATATCGCCTTAAAAATTTTATTGAAAAATGAATTTTAAATATGAATGCACAATAATCACTACAAAAGGGAAACAAGTTAGTAAGGTGACAAAGAATATAATAATATCATAAACAAAAGGGCATAAAAAGGAGGGACGATCAGATTTTGTCTCGTAATTATCTTCGATCATTGATGAATAACTGGGATGACAATTTAGAGAGCAGTTTGGATTCAATGGTGATTTGCGGGATAAAAAAGATTTTAATCGAAATAATCTGGGCCATTAAAAAAAGATTCTTGGAATTTTTTTGAAAAGCGAGGCTGGAGTATCCCCTCGAAAAGGTGAGGTTGGAGTATCCTCGAAGATAAAGTTAGGAAAATTTTAGAAATAAAGAGAAAATTTGAATTTTTAATTAGAAACAAGGTTGGAGTATCCCCTTAGAATAGTAGGGTTGGAGTATCCCCAAAGATGAAAACTTTTGGTGGTTTTAAATAAGGATTAAGAATCTTAAAAGTGGATCTAAAAATAAAAGTTAAGTTTTAAGTTGAAAACAGGGTTGGAGTATCCCCTCGGAGCAATAGGGTTGGAGTATCTCCACAAGCGATAATATTAACATAGAGGAAAAAGATACATAGTATGAAATCATTTTTTTTGTATTTTAATCTTGATCCAATTCTAAAGGGCTTGTGTTAGGGGGAAACCATCAGGTACATTTCAAGACATTCAAATGTTTCGATAAAAGGAGATACCAAAATTAAGTTAAAAATAAAGGACAACATCATGTCACCTCCATTCCTAAATTTATTTTAGATTTGTCTGAAGGCTTTAGACAGTGAATAAGGTACCGTTGGAAAGATGACTCAACAAGGTTTAATGTAAAAATATTCCAAAAATCTTGGAAATCATTTTCTAAGAGGAATTAATTTTTCAAGTTAAGTCTATCTTGACACTACTAGCCTATGCAAGGGAAAAGACAGATCAAATTTTGAAAAATCATTTTGGGCTCATCTGACATTGTTAAATTGTGAACAATGCCTTTCTAGAAAGGGAATTTCGTAAACCTTTATGAAAAATGTTCATAAATTTTATGAAAATCATCTGATAGGCCAAAATGGCCCAAATAGAATATTGCATGCTAGTTCCAGGGGTCTCAGATAGTAAAGGTTTGAAAATTATAAATCTCCCATCCGGAATGGTCCAAGGGTGAACAAAGACACCTTTGGAAAGGTACTTCAATGCCTTTTAAAGGAAAAATATTAAGAAAATCAAGGAAAATATTTTATAGTTTGAAAATGATTTTGCAAGCTTAGACTAAAATGCTGTTAGAGCAAAATAGGGGGTTATTCGATATTTTGAGGGTCTTTCGAAGATAGCCTCGGGTCTAGGATGTTCAAATGTCTATGACAAAAAGTAACATGGGCATCACAAGTTCATTCCATAATCCCAAAGTAGTTTGGGATGATGAAACAACCCGTTAACTGTGTCATTAAAAAGGATATTGGACTCAAGATCAAGGTTTAATACTTAACAACTAAAAAAGTATCATTTAAAAAAAAAGAACATCTTTGAACCTATTTTACCATGAATCCAAAGTTGAAATGTTTGATTTGTCCCTAAGATTGGAAGACCAATTTTATGAAAACATTAAATCCATTCTATTCTTCATCTACTAGAGGTAGCATGAACTTAACTTAGGGATTTTTCTGAGAATTAGGTTTTTAGGAAACAACAAGCATTTTTGACAAGGATGTCATGAACAAAATACAACACACACAAGGATGAACATGAACTAAACATGCAAATGCACAAACATGGAAATGGGTGATAAAAATGAATGAAGAGGACAAATAATGTGCATGGAAGTGATATGAACATATTTAAACATAAGAATGCATGCTGGAGTTGTCAAGACAGTATTTTTATCTCATGAAACTCCTTAAATACAAGAAAATGCATGAACATACATGAGGCATGTTAAGTTGAACATTTAAATATGAGATGAATATGTGAACATAAAAGAAACATGGCAAAAAATGCATAAACTGAGGCTGTGATAATGATCAGGATGAAACATGGCATATTTGCATATTTAAATAGTATCAAGGTATCAAGAGGGTCTTCAAAATCCTAAGACTACCATAACCAAGTCAATAATAATGCATGAGAGTCCTAGGATGGTCATGCCAACATAAAGGGTTCACTAATATGGTGTAGATAAAAATAGAAAATATATGGAAAAACGTAGAAAATATACTAAAAAAAGCTTGAACTTCTTCTCCCTTCCTAAAATGACAACTTTAAGCTTACTTTCTTCTCTCTTTTCGCTTTTATTTATCAAGAAAATGATGATAGGAAGAAGCTTTCTAATAATATGGTGGCAGGTGAAGTGTTTTAAAGGTGAAAGTATGGGAAAAGTTAAGTTTTTGTGGTTTTTTTGATGGTGCTTTGGGGGGAGCTCCAGGAATGGAAGAAGGTTGAGGGTGCAACGCAATAGAGTATTATTTTTCTTTTTGGGAAGAATTTTCGAGGCTAGGGAATTTTAAAGAGTGTTTTCTTTTTTTTTATAATTATTGGAGAGATTTTTTTAAGTAGCTAAAAGTCCTTTTGAGGATGGCTGGAAGTCTTTTTTTACTTAATGCTTAGCTAATGCTTTTAGGAGACAAAGCAAGGACAATTTTGATCTTTCCTTCCTGCCCAGGGGACACCTCTAGCTACTATGCTTAGCCAATTTTCTTCCTCTTGGTTCTGCTATGTAGAGCAGGGAGGCAGAAAGGCTGTGATAGCCTGTAGCCAGGATATGCCTGCCATGCTTTCTTACAACCATATATTTTATGAAAGTGACCCTTGTCATTGGCTATTTGGGTTCTCAAAATTGGTTTAAATCCAATCACAAGCCCAAAGTTGAGGTTTGCAATGCTTTATGATGGTTCTTGGTGCAAGAAAGTGTGCTTGAATTAGATTTCTGAAGGTTGAAATTGGTTGGAACTGGGCAAAAATGCCTTGGTGTATCGATAAAAAACATGTATTGATATGCAAGGTAATTTTTACCCATAAGTATCGATACAATGAGGTGTGTATCGATACTAAGGGTAAAAAATTATTTCTAGTCTCAAGACTTAGAGCCCTATATCGATACTCCATGGATTTGTATTGATACTCATGTTTGTGTATCAATGCATTTTGCCAAAAATCACAACTTTAGATATTGCCAAGGTCTGTATCGATACAAACATGATAGGTATCGATACCCTACCTTACGTATCAATACCAAACCTTCTTATTTACATGTGAAAATTCAAGTTTTTGGCGATGTAAAGGCCTCATATCAATACTCATGCACCAATATATCTTGCACGTACTTGTGGCTTCCCAACTTACCTCAACTTGGTCATAAACAATGGGAAATTGATCTGTATACTTACCTCATATCAACTTGGTTGCTGCACATCAACCAATGAAATGCTGAAAGGTTGCTCATTTGTATAATAACTTAACATATTGTACACTCTTAACCTCTAAAATGCCCATCTTTATTAGGTTTTTGATGGTTGAAATTAAATCCTATATAAAGTATGTTATGAGATCAACCAAAGGAGATTCCACACATTCTTATATCAATCATAAATCATAGAAAAATTCCATTCCCTTAGCTCTCCTTAACCCCTCCAAAAACCTTTTTAAAACCCTTCATTTGTTATATTTCTCCTAACTAACCTCCTACCTTTGATACTAAAATCATCAAAGCTTATCCTTGGCCATCTTTCTTTGTTAAACCATAGCAAAAGAAAGGAAGAAAACGAGCTATAAATGCAAAGATCTTTTTGCTTGACATTACCAACAAGGTATTCAAAGCTTTTAAGGTATATTTCCTATCCTTTCTCTATTCTTTTACTTATTTTTGCATTTTCATCATTGTAGTGAGGCTTAACATGTTGACCATGACCTTATCTTAGGATTCCCATGATCTCATGGCCTTCGTTATGGTTGACTTAGGATCTTTGATGTTTTGTTAGCCCTACCACCATGTTTTTCCATATTTATGTGATTGTTTTATTATGAAGATATGTTTTAATGTTGTCTTTAAATTCTAGTAACCTTTTCTTTTTTGTTTAAGCATGTTCACATCATTTCCATGGTATGTTATTCATGAAACTAACACTGTCATGCATTTTATTGTTTATATCTTTACATTTTCATCATTTTTTGTCTAAATATCATCCTTACTCATTTAAATAAGTTTCCCATGTTTATTGTCACGAAAGTCATGTTTAGTTCTCCATATGTTTGTCAAAATGCTTGTTAGTTGTTCATCAAAAATCTATTTTTCATAAACCCCTAAGCTGAAGCCATGTTAACTTTAATAAATGGATACTAACAAGGACTTAAGGTTTTCTTTCTATTGGTCTTCTAATCTCAGAAAAAACCAAGCTTTTGATGCTCAGATACAAAGTTTAATGAGGTGTAGTGTTTTGTTCTTAAAAAAATAAAATATCCCTCTAAATTGTCCAAAATTGCTTGTGCCTTGCCCTTTTTATCTAGAGTTTTTTAGCTAATGGCATGGCTAATGGGTTATTCCATCAGCCCAAACGACCTTAAGATTATGCGAATAAGCTTGTGAAGCTATTGTTAATGAACCCCTATTGTTATGGCATTCGGATGTCTAAAACCCAAATCTAACTCTACGAAGCCCAAAAAATAAAAAATTTCCTTTGTTTTATGCTAGTAGCACTATGGTAACGAGTTGAAAAATCTTCTAGGGTTTAAATCATTTTCAAACCTTAAAAAATTTTTCATCAATTTTTTGATATTTTTTCCTAAAAAGACTTTAAATTCCCTTTTAATGGGGTCTCGCTTGCCCTCAAATCATTCTGGATGAAGGAGTTATGATGTTTCAAACAAATGCTATTTGGAACCTCTAGAATTAGCAATTTGCATTCTACTTGGGCCATTTCAGCCCATCAGTTGATTTTTCTAAATCTTTAAAATATTTTTTCTAAAAATTCATCAAATTCACTTCCAAAAAGTTATCGCTTGTGATTTAACAATTTCAAATGAGTCAAGAATGATTTTTAAAGTTTGCTGCACCCTTTCCCTTGCACATGCTATTAGGATCCTGATAGACCTAACTTTTAAAATTATTTCCCCTTGAGAAGCGATTTTTTAGGTTTTTTGGAATATTTTTATATTAATCCTTATTGAGCCACTGTTCAAATGGTACCTCACCAACCCTTAAAACCTTAGGATTAGTCTAAAATAAAATAGAATAAGGGATTAACGTAAAGCTATCCCCTATTTTTAGCATTAGTCAAAATTAACTAAGGTTGTGACATGCCTTTGCACACAATGCGTGGTGCACTATGACTTAAAAAGAAAACGAGAGAAAGGTAAGGCTCACTTTGGATCATCCCCTAATTGGGATTCGAATTAGGCATAACAAGGTGAAAGTTAAAGTGAAAACCATTGAGCGAATCGCTCGTCCGATTGCTCTTAGGTGGCCATTACGAAATTGCCATGACTTAGTGTCGCCACTAATCATTGTAGGCTAGGTATGATCGGATACCTATTAAAATTGATTATTCTAAGTTACAAAACTTAAAACATTGATTTTATGGACTGCATATACCAGAGTTTGGCTTTAAAGGTTCAAGAGTCAGCTACGAATGGGAAAGGATTAGCACCCCATGATGCCCAAAATTAGTACCATCTAGCCAAAATTTATCAAAGTCTCAGTTTTCTTAGTTTTTCATGCAATCGTTATCTATAACTAATCCTCTTATTATGAATGCAAAATTTTAAATATTGGATCTAGGTTTTTTTTATAACTAATATCCCTACAAGTAACCTAAGAAAGAAGAGAAACATAGAGGATCTAATAAAATGAGATCCGGATTAATTTAGAAAAAGATACTATGTCAAGCACTAGACATATGCTAATGTAAAACATTGTCTCGAGTTTAATGAAATTCAAGTTTTAAAAAACATGAATGCAAGTAACTATCAAGAAGAGAAACGAGTTATTAAAGCATAAAGGAATATAATAAAAATTACGTTAAAGATGAACACATGGAAATAGAAAGGACAGATGGTCGGAATGTATCTCATAATTGACCTAGATTATTAAAGAATAATCGAATTGACAATTTTAAGATGTATTTGGATTTGAAGGTTTTTTTAGGAAAAAAAAGTTGATAAAAGGTCCAGGCATGCCCAAGGAAGAGAAAACTTGGATTTTGATGTATTTTTGAAAAGAGGAGTTAGAGTATCCCTTCAAAGAAAATAAGGTTAGAAAATCCCCTCAAAAAAGAGGGGTAAGAGTATCCCCTCAAAAAGAAAAAATTTGAGTGATTTTTGAAAATTGGAATTTTTAGGATTTTTAAAAACAAATGGAAAATATTTTAAATAGAGAATAGAAATTAATTTCAAAAATAATTTTAAGTTTTGATCCGAGCTTAAAAAGACCCATGTCGTAAGTCATGATTCCATAGGGAAAATCATTAAATATATTTCAAGTAATCCAAAAGACTAGAAATATTACTTTGGGAAAGTCCGAGTAATTTTCTTAAGTTCTACATACAGGGGACAACATCGCACTATCTACCTTCCTAAATTTATTTCGATTTTGGTCTAATGGTTTCTAATGGTAAGCACTTGAAAACATTTTTAATTTTTTATTAGAAACAAAATTTATTTGTCCTAATGAGGTCATGATCCCAAACATTCATACTTGATATATTCCAAAAGTTGGAGAACCAATATATTAAAAACATTAAATCTATGTTAATCTCTATTAATTGAGGTTAGTATAGATTTAACTTGGGCTTATTTTACAAAAACAAATTTCAGCCCACATCAAACAAACACTATAACAAACATGTTATGGACTAAATAAGTAAATATGATATCAAACACTCAAGGCATTGTTAAGCACACATAATATGGCATTTTAACAAGTAATAAGTGACCAAAACAAAAGCAATGGCACAAGCAACATTTGGTCATGTAACAATAAGTATCAAGCATCACAAATCAAAGAGTTGAGATGAAACGAAAATATAATAACTAAAATACATGCTGGCTAAATGGAAATGGAGCAAGCAATATGATTTTCCAGCCACTAGAACACCACAATAACTCGTTCAATACAAAACCACATCAAACAAGCCAAAGAAATGCATGAATCCTACAAGGTTCATGGTTATCATTTAAAGGGCTTGCTAAAATGGCATGAAAAAACAAAAATGAGAAAAGGAAAAGAGGCAAAAAAAAGGATGAAGCAAATATACAACCGAATAAACCTTAAAGCTTGCTTAATCTCTTTGTCAATATGGTATCTCCATGTTTGTGTTTTGCTTGCTTTCGAATTTCCCTTCTTTTTCTTTTTTTCCTTTTTTTTTATTACTATGAATTTTTTTTGTTGTTGAAATTCTTTTTAGGCTAATGGCTAAATGAAGGAAAATGGGAGAGAGAGTTTTTTTCATGAAATTGAACCTTTTGGCTTTATAGAAGGCCATTTGGCTAATGCCATGTTAGGGCCAAAGAGGTAGTTTTATCTTCTAGTTACCAAAAATGATAAGTCATGGTGTACTACAGTGTGCTTTCAATTGTTAATTGGTCCAAGTACTAATACTTGAGTATCAATTAACCACCAAAGTTCCAAAATACCCTTTGAATATCACTTTTGGCTATAAAATACCCCACCGTCAAGCCAATTAGGTCCTTAAAAAAGTGTTTAATCCAACCTAGTAGGCCCAAAATTAATTCAAATAATTAACATATTGAATCAAAATAATTTTAGTAAGGCCCATCAAGAATTTCAAATATTTAGAGATATAACCCAATACAATTAAATAAAATAGGCCCAAATAAAATAATTAAATATGCACATGGGCTTTATTTTACTTAATGTAAATTTTTTATAAGATTTGGTCTTAAATTAAATAATTCATGAGCTAACATAATTAAATAAAATAGGCACAAATAATATAATTAAATATGCACGTGAGCTCTATTTTATCTAATGTATATTTATTTATAATACTTGGTCTTAAATTAAATAATTTATGACCCAATATAATTAAATAAAATAGGCCTAAATAAACTAATTAAGTATGCACGTGGGCTTTATTTTATCTAATGTATAATTTTTTATGGGGCTTGGTCTTAAATTAAATAATTCATAACTTTACCTTAGCTAGGAATGGTAGGATTAGACATGAGCTCGGACAAATAACCTCGATGGTTTCTCAGATAATGGCTTCTGATGCTTTAAATGTTGGCCTAACAAAATAAGGTGTTTACAGCTGCCCCTCTTTGGGCATTACTGAGCATCAAGAACAGGGCAAAGACAAATAAACATTATTTTGTATGGAATATAAAATTACCTTATGAGTGCCTAGAAGAAAATAGAGATCTGGTTAATACTACGTAGAGATAGGCAAAGTAAATTAGCAGCAGTTTGATAAAAAATTTTCAATAAGTTTTGCAAGGTTAGATCTTCCTACTAGGTTTGTAATTTCTTGGGCTTGACCCTCAAACAAGCATCAGCTAGTGTGGGCTTTGACTTGATAGGCATCCAGCTCTTTGTAAACTGAGCTAGGTAGGCATTCAGCTATTTAAGGACTAAGTTATGTAGGTGCCCTGGTCTTTGAGGACTAAAAGGAAAAAGGCATCTTGCTCTTTGAGGACTAAAAAAGAAAAAGGGTGTTCTGCTTTTTGAAGACTGAAATGAAAAAAGATGTCTTGTTCTTTAAAAACTAAAAGGAAAAAGATGTCTTGCTCTTTGAGGACTAAAATGGAAAAAAGGTGTCCTGCTCTTTGAGGTTTACAAGGAAAATGGTATCTTTCTCTTTAAAGACTAAAAAGGAAAAAAGACATCCTACTCATTAAGGATTAAAAGGAAAAACGAATGTCCAACTCTTTGTGGACTAAAAGATATGAGTTTAGGTATCTTACCTGGAGCTTTTAGGGCTTTTTGAAAACAAAAATATGTACCTGAGGTCTTTAATTGGTTTGACTTTTATGAGTAGGAGTTCATGCCTGAAAGATGTTAATTGATGCATGAATGATACATGAAGATGTAAATTCATGTTTAAACGATGCAAATATGATAATTTAAAAAAAAACACTAATCCAGCCATTGGCTTTTGAGTTTTGAATCACTTTCCCTTATTAAGTTTCATTGGGTTTCTTATGTTTTAAGATTTGCCAATGTTCAAATGACTTTCCTCGAATAGTTGAAGTCATTTCTGAAAGTTAAGGTGATCCATGATGCATAAAAAGGTTCTTGAGTCTTATCAGCTTATAGTAGTAAGTTGACGAACTTCGCAAACTGCTTCTTAGCATGCCTAGAAAAATGCACTTAATGGTCTAGACTGATTGATAGGAATGTCGTTTGAAGGTTAGGATCAAGGATCATTGATTTGGTTCTACCTTTTGGCTAAAGTTTACAAAGAGAAATTTTTATCATGTTTTTAAGAGAAGAATAATGATTTATGCTATGATGTGATGCCAAAACGTAGACATAATGTTATGTGGTGTTATGTTTTTAGTTGAAATGTCATGCATGAAATGATGTACATGCACATAAGGTGACAGAATGCGGACATTTATGAATACAAAAGCATGAGAATGCAAATGCACATGAACACAAACATCTAGGAACATGGTTGTACCTAATTGCTACTAGATATGAATGAGAGTACACATAAGTGCTGAAGTTTGAAAATGAATGCACATGAGTGTAAATATAAAGAATAAGAATGCACATGAACTTGCTTGTAGGCGAGAATGTATATGAATGCTAATGGTCATAAATGATAATGCACATGGATGCAGTTGTAGATAAGTGAGAATGCAGGCAAGTATAGATGCTCAGGTATATGAATGAATATGAAGGAGAATGCACATGAGTGCAAATCCATGAAAGTGAATGCACATGAGTGCAACCATAAAGAATAAGAATACACATGAGCATGTTTGTAGATAAGTGAGAATAAGTGAGTATGATGCTCATGAATGAGAATTCACATACGTGCAAATGCAAAAAAGTGAATGCACATGAGTGCAAATACAGAGAATAAGAATGCACATGAGCGCACTTGTAGGTAAGTGAGAATACAAATAAGTGCAGATGCTCGTGAATGAAAGCACACATGAGGAATGATGCTCATAAGCATAGATATGCATGAGTGCAAAGGTTTGCTAGTAGGAATGTACATGACTAAAGATGAATGCTTGTGATCATGGATCCACAAAGGTAAAGATGCATGCAATTGTGTATGCGTAAGGGTATAGATACAAGGTGAACCATTTGGATTGTAGTGTATAGGTGGCAGGGACATTCATACTTGATGTATCCCCAATATTAGAGAAACAATATATTGAAAACATTAAATCCATGTTAATCCCCATTAACTGAGGTTAGTATAGATTTAACTTGGGTTGTTTTACAAAAACACATTTCAGCTCACATCAAACAAACATTATAACAAATATGTTATGGACTAAATAAGTAAATGTGATATCAAACACTTAAGGCATAGTTAGGTACACATAATATGGCATTTTAACAAGCAATAGATGACTAAAACACAAGAAATGACACAAGCAACATTTGTTCATGTAACAATAGGTATCAAGCATCATAAATCAAAATGTTAAGATAAAGTGAAAATATAAAAACTAAAATGCAAGTTGGTCGAATGGAAATGGAGCAAGAAATATGATTTTTCAGCCACCAAAACACCATAATAACTTATTGAATACACAACCACATCAAACTAGCTCAAAAAAATGCATGAATCCTACAAAGTTCATCGTTATCATTCAAAGGGCTTACTAAAATAGCATGAAAAAAAAATGAGAAAAGCAAAAGATGTAAAAGAAAGGGAGAAGGAAGTATACCACTAAATAAACCTTGAAGCATGCTTAATCTTCTTCTCAATATGGTGTCTCCATGTTTGTGTTTTGCTTGCTTTCAAATTTCCATTCTCTTTTTTTTCTTTTTTTTTAGTTGCTATGATTTTTTTTTTTGTTACTAAAATTTTTGTAGGGCTAATGGCTAAAATGAAGGAAAATAGGAAAGAGAGTGTTTTTCATGAAAGCCAACCTTTTGGCTTTAATAGGAGGTCATTTGGCTAACATTATGCTAGGGTAAATGAGGCACTTTTGTCTTTTGGCTATAAAAAATGATGAGTCATGGTGTGCTAGAGTATGTTTCAATTTTTAATCGGTCCAAATACTAATACTTGAGTACCAACTAACAACCAAAGTTCCAAAATACCTATTGAATATTACTTTTTGCCATGAAAAACCCCACCATGAAGCCAATTGGGTCCTTAGAAAAATCATTAATCCAACCCAATAGGCCCAAACTTAATTCAAATAATGGACACATTGAATCTAAATAATTTTAATAAGGCCCATCAAGAATTTAAAAATATTTGGAAAGATGACCTAATACAATCAAATAAAATAAGCCCAAATAAAATAATTAAATAAGCAAATGGGCTCTATTATACTTAATGTATATTTTTTATAAGATTTTATCTTAAATTAAATAATTCATGACCTAACATAATTAAATAAAATAAGCCTAAATAATATAATTAGATATGCACATGAGCTCTATTTTATCTAATGTATATTTTTTTATAATACTTAGTCTTAAATTAAATAATTTATGACCCAATATAATTAAATAAAATAGGCCCAAATAAACTAAATAAATATGCACGTGGGCTCTATTTTATTTCATGTATAACTTTTTTTATAGGGCTTGGTCTTAAATTAAATAATTTACGACCTTACCTTAACTAGGAATGACGAGGACTGGACATGAGCTTGTACGAATAACCTCAATGGTGCCTCGAACAATGGCTTCTGATGCTTCAAATGTTGGCCTAGACAAAATAAGGTGTCTACAATTAATTTTCTAATATTTCTATTTCAAGGCATTTGAATGCCACAAATGAGTCCAACCAACCCTATAGAATCAAAATGCATGTCAATGTCTTGGCTTAAATCAAAGCACAAACATTTTTTTCCAAATTTTGTCAATTTCATTTTTACAAACTCCTACTTTTTAAAAAATAAAAATTATCAGTTTTGTTAGGAAACCCTAAAAATATCAATTTTTTGTCAAGAATTAGTCAATTTTTGTAAAATTTAAAATTTTTAATTGCACTTTTTCAAAAATCAAATTTTCTCTCTCCCAAATTTTTTCAAACTTTTTCAAAGTTCAAACCGAATTTTCACACCTCGAGAAACCAATGATCCAAACACATATCAAAATTGTCAATTTGCTTATTTTTGGATAACTAATGACAATTAGGCAATGCTTCGTGTCAATATCCCTCCAATGCTTGATACGAAGTATCCTATATTCAAAGTTAAATCCAAAAATCATTTTTGCCAAAAATCTCTATGTTTCCCACCTCTTCATGACACATATGGGATTAAAACTTTTTCATAAAACCTGGATTTACTAGTTCATACAAAATTCATGCATAAAAAGAGGATTATATCAAAATAAGGACAAGTTAAAACTAAAAAAATTGAAACCAATTTAAGACATAGCTAAAAAGGTACCATTTCAGGCATTGCAGGGAGGCTCGTACCTCCTTGCTCATAACTAACTCTCGAACCCATCCATCGAATCTTTAAACCACACAGACCATGGAATCAGTGTTTCAAGTTTTGTAACTCAAAATATCATTTTTAATAGGCATCCAATCATGCCTAGCCTAAATGATCAGCGATGAATCTAATTATTAGTTGCTTCGTGGTGGCTACCCAATCAAAAGCCAAGAATTTGTATCTTCTCACTCCTATAATGTAAAAAAAAAGAATTGTTCTATAAGGATAATCAGAATGAAACATTCAACATCCCTAGGGAATTTTTTAAGCAATATGTTAGAAGGTAGCCTAATTAATCCTCATGTGATAGGATGTATTTCAAGACTTAAAGCACTTAAGATGGGTTATAGATCATGATCCATGCATTGTCTATATATATATATATATATATATTTTTAAGAAAGACAAATGAAATGATAAGGGAATGTATGAACATTATGGGTAGCTAGATTAATAGAATAAGAATTGCAAAAAAATACTTTAATATAATCAAAAGTAGGAAGCTAACAAAAGTTTCGATACAAGATCCACATATATTAAGATTAATTCACCTCTCTTTATATATGATACCTTGAAGTTGGTACTTAAATATGAATGACATTTGTAAGCCCCAAATGAAAAGAGTAATGAAGATATACCAAAAAATGGTAAACTTATTAATATTGATCAAAGCTTCCTTTCTTGATTAATGTTTCAAAACGTAACCATGGTTTATTCATAAACATTATACATTTATTTTAGCATTCACTTGCCAATTGAGGATGATTATTAGCATGCAATGTCATGCTTAGATTCAATCCTCATTGGCTAAATCATTAATCATAGAATTTCTTGTATGTTATGGTCATATTATTCTCATCTGTATGACTTGCGATATGTTTGAGAATTCTACAGACGTTGAGACTTTTGGGAATTAAGAATAGTTTTCAAATCCAATTTCCCTTAATCCATATATATAGGATTTAGTGGTAGGCATTTATGATTATTGAAAAGTTAAATATCACAATTTGACTTAGTGATAAATAGCCATGATATTAAAGATACAATTATTTAGAAAGTGTTCTAATCTAGAGAGGACTGCATGTTATATCCTAAAGGTCATAAACAAACTCTTTTATTTACACTCACAAACAGAGTTACATTTGGATCATTAGCATACCAGCTAATAAAATATTCTTATGGTTGTTAAACTAACAATTGAGGCTCATGATTGGAATTTGGGTCTCTTGTCATCTAAATAGTTATTAACATTGATAATATGATTATCATGTACATGACCAAAGCATATTTAACAAGAGTACTAAGGCTTGTCCAAGTTAAGACATAATTGCTAATCAAAAGACTTTGACATTAAATGTGTTAGCAATTGGGCTTTGTCGAAGTTGAGACATAATTACTAATCGAAAGAGTTTGACATTGGATACGTTAGCAATTGGCTTAGTGCAGGTGAGGGATGTTAGTATATGCCCTAAAGCCAATCGGCTTGGATGAGGCATATATACAAGTTAATAATGCAAACCAATCACTTAGTTTAGTGATACAAGATTTTCCTTCATGTTAATTGAATGTTTGGCCATCATAAGATACTAATTGGATGAAGCCCATGGATCAAATATGGCCTTGCAAAGCAAGTGTAATGAGTTACAACTATGAGATCCTTATGCATCAAAGTCATGTTCCTAAATATGTTCATAGTCATTGCATTGCCCAGATTGGATATTGGCAATGCTGAAAGACTAACATGTGTTATGCATTCTTACTTGCAAAGTTAGCAACCGATCTCATGAGTTAAAGTATATAGGATACTTGGGATGACATATGGGTGTTTGTTTTGAGACAACAAGTTTATCGAATAACCCATGTGAGAACTTTATTTGGTATTGTCACTCAAGTGTCTACGAAAATGTTCTCATGTGCAATCATGTATCTTTGACCTATAAGAATTGTCATACTTAAATATCATCACAAGTAGGTCCACGAGGATACATGCCAAAAGAGGGCAGTTTTAGGTAAGGCATGAAGTATACGAAGGTGGATGAGTGATCCGAAAAGGATTCACCTTTTCAAGTGACATGGGAGACATATCTCATGCATTCCTAGCTTTTGTTAACTTGATAAAGTCGTTGGCCAATGTATGATGAATTTAGGAGAAATGGTTTTTCCAAATTCATGAGGTTAACCATATGTTGCATAAACTAGTATGAATTGATACATGAGCAGACACTGCACCATGCTCTTAGTCTTTCTAGGATGATTGGTGAAAAGATTGAATTACACTATAAGGCTAGTCACTAAAAGGTTTCTCTAAGATCAAATTGACTTTTCAACATTTCGGTGGTCATAATGGGTTGCTAGATCTTGATCTTAATCTATGAATGTAATTAATAAGATTAATTATATTCACTAAAAACATGTTGGGAACCAAATGGCCATACACAATAAGATAATTTATTGATTAAAGTCGAGATTTAATTAAGTATGACATAATTAAATAAAGGGTATAATGAGAAAGACCTAGTTG
Source organism: Adansonia rubrostipa (assembly GCA_038381775.1). Classification (NCBI taxonomy): domain Eukaryota; kingdom Viridiplantae; phylum Streptophyta; class Magnoliopsida; order Malvales; family Malvaceae; genus Adansonia; species Adansonia rubrostipa. Next base: position 17,604 of record JBBYHM010103832.1, on the reverse strand, counting down.
AATTGGTTCAACTAAGTATTATTAATTACATAAACTAGATATAGGAAATCTAATTAGAGATATCTTAATGTGGTAGTAAACATAAGAATATCTTATCAAGATCATGTCTAATAGTAGGTATGCAAATTACATATCTTGGTTATGGGCTAGATAATTATTTCTAGCAAATTAAATAATTATTTGATAATTATTTAATAATATTTACATAAAGTCAAATTGCTTTACTTATGTGAGAAATTTAATTGAGAATTAAATGTTCTTGCATGTAATTGGGGCTGGCCCAAAAGCCCTAATTATTAAGTCAAATAGGCCTTTTTTTGAAAAAAAAAAAAACATATTTTGGACTTGATATGAGTTAGGTGCAGTATTAGTGGGCAGCATTGGTGTTGGATTAGGAAGATATTAAATAACAAATGTTTGGGCCCAATCTTAAATGGACTAAGTAAAAGAGTTTTACATGGATTCCTATGAAAGCACTAGATATGGAGCCAGCCAATAGGTTTGGTAGTAATAGGCTTGCTTGACCTATTAGTTAGGCCTAACCTAATTTTAGATGTATATATATATATATATTAAAGTTTTGCTGGCGAATACACTTTTAGCTATCAGAAAAACCCTAGGTACCAAACCTTTAGAACCCTAAGCCAAGTTGGCAAAATGTTGATCTTCCTACACAACTAATGCATCATTTGCTCCTTCAATTATTTAGAGTTCTTCTTGATCCGAAGAAAAGAGAAAAAACACGTATCTAGCACTTCTAAATTTAGACATAGTTATAGAAGGAAAGAATCGCAATTGCCACTTCTTTACAACCTCCCTACAGTGTGTGCCTTGTCTTCCAATTCTTGATGAAACAACAATCTTGAACCATTCTTGGTTATATGAAAAAAAAAAAAAAAAGCTACATCCTACCTTTGGTTATGTTAGGAATGCCCTAAGGATGAAAGACATTTTGATGTATTTCATTAATTTGAACTGATTATTTATATATATATTTGAGTTTTCATTATATCATGGCTATTTCATCTTCATTTAGATTTACATGTTAAAGTAAATGCAAGCAAATATGGCTTGTTCACTACTTGTGTTTATACTATTAGAATGTTGCATGTAATAGACTTTATATGCAGGAAGATAACATTCTAAGGTAAATAGTCTAAATCAATAATCCATAGTCTATAAGGTTAACGCAAGCAATTAACTCATTTTAAGACTATTATGTCATCTAAATCTAATTAGGGAGATGGCCTGTCTTGGTCTTCTGGAGTGGTTCGGCTCTTAAGTAGAGACATAAATATATTACCTAAAGGTGGTGATATATTGTACCAGACCAAAGTGCAATTAGTCCACTGATAAGTCTGTTTACATGGATTAATTTGATGTTCATTGTGTAATTACCTTAATCCTAAGTAAGTAATTAACTCTATGTGTATAATTAAAAATTGACATTCTGCATCTCGAAGTAGTAAGGTACTAGACTGCTTTATTAAGCATATGACTTATACTCTATGAGAACTTTACTTATAGATATGGAATCATAGCTTTCACAAAGAGTTAAAGTTATCCTCTTAAAAGGCATTTTACAATATAGTGAACATGGATGAGGCCTCAGTCATTTGTATGTCAAATGATGAATTGTTCACATGTGGTGAACTATTATTTTCACATGGAGAGTATAATGGAACATTAAAATAAGGTGATCAAGTAGGAAAAATACACTTTTAACCTTAAGTTAATCATGGATATCATATAAGAGTGTTATACAAATGACAAGGTCATTGGACTAAAAGGCTATTTATAAAACTTATGTAATATAGTATAGAATTAGGAGTGGAGTCTCAGGTCTTTAGTGGTATGGCACTAAGATTAATAATTATGTTATTAATTTTTTAGATAGAATAATTAATATATAGATTATTGGAGCCTAATTATACATCTCCAATTGGTTCCTCCACTAGCTTAATGTGATTCCTTAATAGTTGGTTATTGATTGGAATATTTGGAGATGGAATATTCTCAATATGGTGAAGTAGTATGCCGGATTCACTCACTTCAAGAGTATGGGCATTTTCTTCAATAAATAAATGAAAATGATTTTTTGGTATTATTTATTTAGAATATATATTTAATTTGATTAAATATTTATTTAGACAAGAATTAGTAATTTAAATTAATTATATTTATCTTTTGATAAATATAATAATTAATTTAAATTAAATAGATATGAGAAATTAATTATTTATATAATTAATTTAATATCTATTAAGACTTATTTAAATATTTATTTATAAATTAAATATGGATAATATTCTAAATAAATTTAAAAATTATTTTATTTATTTATTTTTATTTATTATTAAATTAATTATTTTATTATAGTTAATTTTATTTTGATAATTAGTACATAATTATTATATTCGAATAAAATAGCCATGATTTTATTTCAAATTAGAGTTAGAGTTATGGAAAATTGTTAGGCTAAATTTAATAGTTTAATCAGAATTAATTAATATTAAGATTGAACGAGCTAAATTCATAAAATAAATTTGGGCCAAAATATTGTTTATGGACACTAGGTTTTGGGCCAAATTATAGTGAGCACCCGTACTAGGGTTGGCACCACATTAGGTTTTATGAAATTAATAACATAATAATTTTAATTAAAAAATTAAAATTAAGGCTACCTTGTTACTTGATATAAATAAGAGGCTTATGCCTAGGGTTTTTTCTTAGACTTTGGCACCGCACCCGGAGGTTTCTAATCACAATATCTCATAATTCTAAACCTAGTGACACAAAGTGGTCATTAAGGGAAATCAAGCCATACGAATCCAAAGGTGATCAAGGCAAAAAGTGCCAACACACTCTACCATTTGGAAATTGTCGAATAGTGGAGAAGACTAGTTGGTTGAAATGTTCACATGGATCTAGGACTTCTTGGATGGCATCTTCAGATATACAACTCAGGTAACTGATTAAGATGGTTTTATTGGATATAACAATACAATTTAGTATGATCAGCTTAAAAAATTTTTATAATTCCTTTTGTGCATCTGATCAATTTTTCTTACAGGCTAGGGCTTGTCAAGCCATCTGGCTAATGTAGACACCTTATATTGTCTAGGTCCTCTTCCTGGTCAATCCAAAAAAAAAAAATCCAAGATACAAAATTTGGCACTTGTCCCAGTCGAGGTAAATTTCCTTCATATGGAATGTATATTTTCAAGACCTATTTTGTTATTCTTAAATAACCACAGATGCACGTGACAAAATTAGTGTCATGTCAAGGGTTATGAAGAGTAAATCTTAGATAAAAATACGAATATCAAGGCAAAATAAATAGCTTTTAATTTTACACATTTGAAAGTTTGAAAATTTATTTTTGCAGATGTTATCATGATCAAAATTTTCATTTTTAGGAATTTTTTTAGAATTTTTGTTAAATTTGGGAAGTTGACCGTCGTATATTTATCAATACCAATTTGGTATTTATGCCAATGCTCACTATGAAAAATCAGAAATATGAAAAGAAAATTCATAATGGTATTTTTTACCACAAGGTATCAAGTTGGCAATTTTTTCACTTATTTTTGGATTTCTCATTGTATCATGAGTATTTTGCTTGTAAATTTTTTGGTAGACTTATTTCAGATCTCAAATTTCTATCTTCACCATTTTTGTAAATTAATATTTTTAATATTTAATTTATTTTATATAAGTTTTAACGTACTTTTTTTAAATTTTTTTAGTTTTAAAATACGAGCTTTCCTTTATCCATAAAATTTTTGGTGGAATTTTCTCGGATTTTAAATTTTTAAGTTTTTAATATTTCCATTTAACCACCATTAAAATAGTTTTCAAATTTCATTTTATTTTATGAGTTTTGCATTTTTCAAGATTTTGCTAGTTTCAAAATCTAGAGTTTTCTACTCTATAAATTTTTTCGGTAAGATTTTTCTAAGTTTATAATTTTTAAAATTCTTCAAATATCATTTGAATCATATTAATTCAATTTGTAAAACTTTAATTTATTTTATGAGTTTTATATTTTTTTTTACATATAACAATATTTCCTATAAGGGTTTTTCTTATAAAATTTTATGAGTTTGCTATTTTTAATGTTTCTTTATTATACATAAAAATTGTTTTTATTATTAGATTAAATTAAATTGATCAAATGAAATTTTATTTCAAATACATAATTCTTAATCCTAGCCCTATCTCTATTTCTAAAATCTTATTTTGATCAGATAAAATACAAATTATAGAATTAATATAATATATAGGATTTGGTTTATTTTATTATTATTTATTTATTATTTAAATATATATAAATGTAATTAAAAATATGTAACAGTATTAATAATAGAATAATATAAAATAATATATAAACATATATAAAAAAATATTTGTTATATATATAACTAATTATATACTTAATATATTATATACCTAATGTCATATTTTCATATTCTCGAGAAAGGGTGACATACGAGCACTTGATTTGATTTATTTCTTTATCTCCTAGTGAATTGTATGTTTGTAACAATAGGGATAGAATTTCTTCAATTCCAATCGACTAGGCATATTGTGTCATTATTTTGAGTAATATACTATAATTTAATCCTTCTAACTAATTTGTATGATATAATTTTATAGATTATATACATATCTTCTAAAATTCTCTAGATCTTGATGATTTCATGCATGAAATCATCCACTAAAACACAAATATAACTAATTTCGGTCAAATCTAAATTAATAAAAATAAAAAAATCTAAAATAAAATGAATTAATGAATAAATAAATAAATAAAATAAAGAAAGTTGTAGAAATTGGTGGAATCTCCACCATATTGCCGCTCTTCATTCCTTATAAATAGAGTTTGAATTTCTTCATTTCAAGCTTTTGGATAGGAAAAAAAAAGAAGAAGAAGAAGAAAAAATTAAAAAAATCATTAGATTTTCAAGTTTTTAAGGTAAACTCTTACACAAAAAAATTTTTTTGTTTTGTTATTTTCATTCATTTTGGTAGAAATATTATTACTTTCATGTATGTATTTTTTGTATTATTTTTCTTAATGATGTTGTGTTGATTTATTCACTATTTATGTTGATTTTATGCATATTTTAGCCTAGTAAGAACTATGACATGTATATATGACGATATTTATGCAAATATGTGATGAAAAATATTGTTTCAGTTCAAATATATTATGAAAAATATTTATGGCCCTGAATAATTTTTCATGCTTAATTTCATGAAATTTAGTAGTATTTTATAAAGTTTGAAATTTTAGAGGCCTAAAAATAATTTTTCCCAAATTTTTTATGGCCTTGGAAGGTTGATTATAAGCTTGGCTAAATCTGACTTCGATGATTTTGCGATGTTTTGATTTTATTTTGCTTATTTTGTAAATATGGAAATCTTAGGGATTAAATTGCAAAAATTGTAAATGTTTTTCTATGGCTATCCAAGCTTGGCCGATCACTTGTAGGCATCTTTAGAAATGTTTTTGTAATTAGTTTAACATATTTGAATGTGTTTTATACTTGTATACCATTTTGGGGTCATTTTGTAATTTTAAAAAGTTCAAGGATTAAGTTGCACAATGCAAAAAAAAAATGTTTTTTGGCCATAGGTGTTTGGCCAAATCATTTTCATGATTTTTTATGATGTGTTTTATGTTTATTTATTATTCTATATTATGTGAGTAAATTGTAAAAAAGGAAATTTTGTTTCAAGACAAGCCATGCTTGGCCGGTTGCTTGTATATACTTGTGAAAGTGTTTTCATATTTATTTTGATATGTATGAATATGTTTTATGCATTTTCCATCATTTTGTGGCTATTTTGTAAATTTTAGAACGTTCAAGGACTTATTTGCAAAATTGCAAAATTTGTGTTCTAAAGCCATAGGTACTTGGCCGAATTTATTATATGATTTTTGGTATAGGTTCCATAATTTTTTATGATGAATTTTGTGCTTAATTATGATTTTATTTTCTACAGGGACTAAATTGCAAATTTAGATAATATTAAGGACCATTTAGAAAAATTTTACATTTTAGAGTTCATATGATATTTTGACATTTTAAAAATGTTTCTAACATTCATATGGTCTTCCGTAGGGATGTAAAACTTATTAGCACTTTTTGTATTCTTTCGGTTCTCCATTAAGGTACAAAATGCAATTTTAAAAAGTTTTACTTATTCACAATTTTAGTTCATATGATATTTTGACATTTTAAAAATGTTTCTAACATTCATATGGTCTTCCGTAGGGGTATAAAACTTATTTTTATTCTTCTGATTCTCTGTTAAGATACAAAATGCAATTTTGAAAAGTTCAAGTACTTATTCACAATTTTTGTATTTTAGATCTACCTTGATGTTTAAGTTGCCTCTGGAAGGTATAAAAGTCATTTCATATCATTTCCAGCCCATTAGATTACTGAAATACTTATAGGTCAAAGGTATACCATAGAGGTATTGTGGTAATTTCTTTAGAACCAAGTCCTATGTGATCACTAGGATACTTATTGGTCAAATCTGTATAGTAGGAGTAGGTTTGTTTCTTTATGATATCATCCAACCCTTTAGGTTACTAGGATATATGTCGAAGGTAAGCCATAGAGGTATTTTACTAATTCATATTAGAACCAAATCCTATGTGATCAGTAGGATACTTTTATGTCGAATGTGTATAGTAGGAATAGGTTCGTTTATTTATGATGTCATCCAGCCGTTTAGGTCACCTGGATACTTATAGGTCAAAGGTACTCCTCAGGGATATTGCATTAATTTATTTTTGAATTATGTCCTTCACTAGTTAGGATAATTTTTAATACTATTAATAAAATTCAAATTTTTGCAAATCAATGCAATGTCTTTAATGTTAAAATAAAAGGTAGAATTTCTCTTAGAATATGAGAGGTTCACAGATTATTTTAATAATAAGATATCCTTTTTAAAATATGAAAATTAGGATTTTCCATAAATTTTGAAAAAAATTAAAACCTTTTGAATTCCACAAGTTCTCCAGCTGGTACAAAAGTTATTTTGATTTTTAAGACCTTTCATAGTCCATCGGCTATCCAATAAGGTAAGAAAGTGAATGTTAAAAACCTTTGTGTTCTTCTAGTTCTCTGAAAAGTGCAAAAGATATTTTAATTTTGAAAAATATTAAAAACCTGATTTTCTAATCTGGAATTAATAAATTTGTTTTATAAATTTTATTTTTAAATATAGGAATTATAATTAAATATATTGAAACCAAAAAAAAATCAAAATTTAAGTTAACGTGGATTAATAAGGTACTGATTAATGAGCATCATTAGAAGGTCGATTCTTACTTGTGATTGTAACTGACTCCCAGACCATTTTCATACAATCTCCTGTATGAGCGCAGACCTCGGAGTTTGCTCTTATGGGTTTCATAATCCTTAAAATATAAACTTCAGCAAGTGTCCAATCTCACCTGGCAAAATAAGATTAGTGGCGACTTTAAATAAATGATCGTTTCATAAATTTTATTTTTAAATATACGAATTATAATTAAATATATTGAAACAAAAAAAAATCAAAATTTAAGTTAACATGGATTAATAAGGTACTGATTAATGAGCATCATTAGAAGGTCGATTCTTACTTGTGATTGTAACTGACTTCCAGACCATTTTTATGCAATCTCTTGTATGAGCGCAGACCTCGGAGTTTGCTCTTATGGGTTTCATAATCCTTAAAATATAAACTTCAGCAAGTGTCCAATCTCACCTGGCAAAAATAAGATTGGTGGCGACTTTAAATAAATGGTCGTTTCGTAACAACTATTTGAAATTAAGTCGAGTGAGCAATTCATCTCGACAACTCAATTCCTAAGTACAAAAAATAAAATAAGGGCACCCAAAATAAAAAAAAAATAGTGATATATATAGGAATGAGGGCTACACCCGCCATTTTAAGTCAGGCTAGTCAGGATTCATATCTGTGCCATGTTGTGACAACTGGGCCACTCCACTGGGGACAAGTTAGAGAGTCAGGCCCAAAATTAATCACGTATTAAATAAATTTTGATTAAGTCAGTTTCAATTGGCATTTAACTATAATTCTCAGTATTTTCAAAACAAAATTTTTATTGTGCTTTTGATTTATATAGAAATTTTGTTGTATGTTATTCAAACATTTCACTAACCCTTTTGTTTTCTTTGCAGTGTTATTTTTAGGGGGAATTTAGGATAAGGGTTTTTATTATTTTTGAAAGTGTCGAGTCATAAAAAGTAAGTTATTACCCTACACATACTGTACACATGCATATACATTAGATTCTCTTTCAAACATATGGAGGGGGCATAGGTACCCAATATTTTAGGAGGGGACAAAGTAGCTCTGCCTTCTGGTAAAACAATAGTGTTGAATCATCACTTGAATTCTTTAGATTCTTACCTCTATAATAATCTCCAAGCTTGATATTTAACCAATTGCTTAGCATCCAATTCATTCCATTCAATATTTCTTATATACTTATTGATTCATACCTTTGTTCATTTATCCATATATCGATTTTCCATTCCTTGACAACTACTCAAGGATTATAATAAAGATTAATGTTAATAGGATACATGTATCCTCACATTGACTAATTTAAGTTATTTTGTTTGAGGTGAATACTATGCAATCAGGAGATAGAAAAATGAGATGTTACTTGACAAGATGAGTGGAAATGAGTCCAAAACAATGAAGCAAATGGGAGCCCCGAATACTCCAAGCCATACAAGCAAGTAAAAAGAGAAAATAAGCTATGGAAGAAAAGTCTCCATAAAAGCAATGCCTTGACCAAAAAAGTTCACAAATAATCCTATATAATACCAATACTTTGGTCGAGGATCTAGGGAAATATAGGTTGAAAGACAATTATCTCAAAGTACTCATTCTTTGGGGAGGTAGTCCCATAATACACATTCATGCTAATCAAAAGGTAGAATGTAGAATATGTCAGAAGAGAGAGTGATTCCATCAACAGATGCCAATGAGTCATAGCCAATGGAAGCTAGGACCATAGTAAAGTCAAGAAAATAAGGAAATCCATTTAGACTATGTCCTCAACTGCAATCTTTTATCACTCAATGATCTTAGTAAGATCTTCCTTGTATCACATGACCTTTTACATTAATTTTTTCTATCAAGAGTTTTTAAAGGCAAAAAGATCCAAAAAAAAAATTTAGACAATTCTCAGAAACTGAAAAGAAAAAGGATGAAGGTGTACTAAGCCTCACTAATTTTCTACAATGAGCTTTTTCCTTTGCTCGCTCAAAATCAGATGATCTTCACCATTCCAATAAAGCCTAAAAACCTCTCTACCTAGTGCGGTAATCATAGGTTATCGTAAATTCTAATTTGAATTGCTTGGATGGTTACTTGCTTGCTATGAGCTTTTAGATTCATCTTCTTTGCTAAAAAATTTAGTAAAAAATGGTATGATTGAGATGACAGGAAATAACCATGCATCTTGTGAAATTTTTAAGCTTGAAAACTTAGAGTTCATAAATCCTCTATTTTCCACTAGCTGATTTAGAATTCAAACCTCGGATATGCCAATCCAGCAAAATTTAAAAATGGTGGAGGCCTATTAAAGACGATTGGTCTAAGGGTCATCAAACTTATAGTAGTATGCCAATCAGGGGCAATTTCTATCTTGATTCCAAAACTTTGTGTATTACTTTTTAAAAACTATAAATTATGAAATGAATTTTTGTTTGTAAATAGTATGCATACTATCATCGACCATGAATTTTGTTAATAATGATCTTCAATATCTAAGATAATGAGAACATTTTGGAAATTTTTTTCTTTAGTAGATGAGCATCATTAGATTGAACTTTCTCAAAAAGGTTTTTTACATCCGCATAAATGATTGTTTAAGACATTTAATGACAGACTTTTCACAACCATAGACTTTTCACATCCATATGTTCTTTTCTATGGATTCTTTGAAGGTTTTACAAATAGGTTATGCTTTTAAAAGATTCAGATATTGATATTTTGAAATGTGTTAAAATAATGATAGTAATTTTAAGATTTCACTCATTTTGATAACCTTTTCCCATAACTCTTATGATACTCTTCCAAATCCTTGATTCAGGAAGAATGGGAGTCAAAGTGAGCCGAAAACACCTTTTTCTTCCAAACAAAATCTTTTCAAACCAATTATTGATACATAAGATAGAGATCTAAGATGTTTTTTCATGCCAATTCAATTTTATTTCTCAAAGGCTCAACCAAAACCAAGATTTTTTAGTGGCTATGAAGCTAATAATGTTGAGAAGCATACCTTAAGCCTTTAAAAATTTAATGCAACGTCATGTTATTGAGGTGCTCAAAATGATTTTAGAAAGAAAACAATCCTTTTTCCTAACGAACTGTTTGCCAATTCAAATGGTTGTGTTCCAAAAAAAAAATGGCCTTCTTTTTCTATCCCTTCACAAATATAAAAAATCATCCCTTTGTGGCCCTCTTGGAGTCTAATAATTTATTTTCTTTCTTTAAACCTTACTCAAAGATCACCCTTCATACTAAGGGGTAAACGAAATGATTCTTCAAAATTAAAAAGACTGAATTCCATTTTAAAGTTATAAAAAGACTAAGTCAGATGTCATAAGGCCAATTTTGAAGACCGAAGAAAGTTCAAGTTTCAAGTTTAGATATTTAAAGTGAAAAATAAATAAAGTTCAAATTCAAAGTAAAAAAGTTAAGAAAGTTCAAATTTTAAGTTTTTCAAAGTTAAAAAATAAATTAAGGAAGTTTAAATTTCAAGTCCTTTCAAAATGAAGAATAAAGCAAGCAAAAGTAAATGAAGAATGTAGATCTGTTTTGCCTTGGAAGACATATCGGGTCGAGTTTTGCTGAAGAAAAATGATATTTATTTAATTACCCTCGAACATTTGATTTGGGCCTATTTATCCTTTTCTTTCGAAACCATGACCATGGCTTGCATTATGTACCTACCAAAGTCCATTTCAGTCAAACATAGCTATTTAAGCTGTCGGGCCATTCCTATGAAGCTCTTTTCATATTCATCTTTTTTGGATGATTTTTGAGTCCTCAAAAATATGATGGGGCAAGCTTAAAAGCCTTGAAATTACTCCTAAAATCAATAAATATAGCCACCAATAACAACCCATCCTAATTCAAAAATGATTTCAAACCCATGAAAGCTCTACAACATCAATAAAAGGTTGAGTCAAATGACCAAACATTGATTCCTTTCAAAATAACCTTTCAAAATTTTTGTACCTAACCCTAGGAATTAATGCTTACCAAAAGCCTCTTAAATCAACCCTTCGAGACTTGTTGTTTACTAGAATTAGTTTGACACCTCTCGGACTATTGTATTTGAAAATTAAAAGGATGTTATAACTTGATTATTTTTCTTTCAAGGAATTCCCACAAAAGGAACATTTACCTAAATTTGCTCTTGATAAACCTTGACCTTGTTATATCATTTTCTTCAAGATAAAGTTTAGCAGTGCCACCCCATTTTTGCCTCTAAATTCATTTCTTCATCTCATTCAAAGAAGTCCTGAATGGTGATCATCGACCAAAAGAAAAAGTTTTATCATGACGTAGATAGCATATCCATTATCCCTGATATTGGAAAATCCACAGTTGAAAGTTTTTGGAATTTTCATAAATTTTGATCAAGTAAAATTTTTCCCCAAGTCAGAGTGAGAAGGTGATCTCATTCTATAAATCTTGGAATTTTGATGAATTATGATACTTTTCATTGTTAAAATAGAAGTTTATAAATATGCCTTGAGCAGATATTTATCCAAATGCATAAATTATATATCTGAATTAATGAACACTAATTTGATATTTAATATTTGATGACTTGTCAGGAAAGATTAAATGATTCTTTAAAGAAATCTATTATCTTCTCACGCGATCCTATGGTAACGTAAGTGAAGAAGGCTTTGAAAAAGCTTCGATGGAGATATTTGAAGCATTCAGAAATCTATCACCTTTTCATGCAATCCTATGGTAAAGTAGGTGAAGAAGGCTTTGATGGAGATATACGAAGCATTCAAAAATTTATCACCTTTTCACATGATCCTATGGTAAGGTAGGTGAAGTAAGGTTTAACTTAACTTCATCCGGTTAAGCAGAAGGATTAGTGGAGTTTTCATAGGTTTTTTTTAGTTGATATATATATGTGTATGTAAAAAAACTTTTAAAAAAAAGCTCTTAGGGCTCGCACAAAATTGAGTTTATTTGGTCTTTGCCTTGTTCCTGATGCTCAGCAATGGCCAAAGGAGGCAGCTGCAGACACCTAATTTTGTCCGAGCCTTCTTCCCTGTCAGTCCAAAAATATCCGAGATACAAAATCAAGCACTTGTCCTCTTTGAGGTAAATTTCCTTTAAAGGGAATATACATTTTCAAAAACCTATTTAATTATGCTTAAATGACCATAGTTGCATGTGACAAAATTAGTGTCATTTCAAAGGTCATGAAGAGTAAATCTCGAACAAAAAGGATGAATATCAAGTAAAATAATTAGCTTTTACCTTTATACTTGTGAAATTTTGAAACTTCTTTCTGTGCATGTTATCACAACCAAATTTTTCATTTTTAAGAATTTTTTAAGAGTTTTTAGTTAAATTTAGGAATTTGACCATTGCATATTTTTAACAATACCAGTGTAGTATTTATGCCGATAAGCACTCCAAAAATCAGGAATATTCAAATAAAAATTCATATTGACTTTTTTTTTAACACGAGGCATCAAGTTAGCAATTTTGCTACTTATTTTTTAATCACGAGTATTTTGCTTGCGATTTTTTTAATCAAGACTTATTTTCGGATCTTAGATTTTCATATTTACCATTTTGTAAATTAATATTTTGAATAATTAATTCATTTTATATAAGTTTTAATTTTTTCTGAAATTTTCCTAGTTTTAAAATATGAGCTTTCCTTTATCTATAAAATTTTTAGCAAAATTTGCTCGGGTTTTCAACTTCAAAATTCTTTAAATATTTCCATTGAACAGCCATTAAATCAATTATTCAAATTTCATTTTATATTATGAGTTTTACATTTTTTAAGGATTTTTTTATTTTTAAGATATGAAGTTTTCTATTCCGTAAATCCTTTCGGCAAGATTTTTCTAAGTTTATAATTTTTTTAAATTCTTTAAATATCATTTTTGAATTCATATTAATTCAATTTCTAAAAATTTAATTTATTTTATGAGTTTTGCATTTTTTTTACATATACCAATTTTTTCGGTAAGGGTTTTTCTTATAAAATTTTATGAGTTTGATATTTTTAATGTTTCTTTATGGTACATAAAAATTTTTTTTATTATTAGATTAAACTAAATTGATCATATGAAATTTTCTTTCAAATACATAATTCTCTATGTTTACAATTTAATCCTTCCTACTAATTTTTACCGTATAATTTTATAGATTATATAAATACCTCCCAAAATTCTCTAAACCTTGATAACGTCATGCATGACATCATCCACTAAAAGACATATATAATTAATTTAGCTCAAATCTGAATTAATAAAAATCTAAAATAAAATGAATCAATTAATCAATCAATAAAATAAAAAAGTTATGGAAATTGGTGAAATCTCCACCATCTTGCCATCCTCCATCCCTTATAAATAAAGGTTAGATTTCTTCATTTCAAGCTTTCGGATAGAACAAAAAAGAACGAGAAAAAATTAAAAAATGAAAATTCATTAGATTTTCAATTTTTTAGGGTAAACTCTGATACAAAAATTTTTGTTTTGTTATTTTCATTCATTTTTGTTAGAAATATTATTATTTTCATGTATGTATTTTTATGTTATTTTTCTTAATGACGTTGTGTTGATTTATGTTGATTTATTCACTATTTATGTTGATTTTATGCATATTTTAATTTAGTAAAAATTATGACATGTATATATGGTGATATTTATGCAAATATGTGATGAAAATTATTGTTTTTAGTTGAAATATATTTTGATCAAAAATATTTGTGGCCTTGAATAATTTTTCATGCTTGATTTTCTGAAATTTTTGACTATTTTATAAAGTTTGAAACTTTTAGGGGCCTAAAAATAATTTTCCCAAATTTTTGATGGCCTTGGAAGGTTGATTCTAAGCTTGGCTGAATCTAACTTTGATGATTTTTTTAATGTTTTGATTTTATTTTGCTTGTTTTGTAAATATGGGAATCTTAAGGAATAAATTGCAAAAACTGTAAACTTTTTTTCTGTGGCCATCCAAACTTGGTCGATTACTTGTAGGCATCTTTAGATATGTTTTTGTACTTAGTTTAACTTATTTGAATGTGTTTTATACTTCTATATCATTTTGGGGCCATTCTTATGGTCTTCCATAGGGTGTAGAAATTATTAAAATTTTTCATATTCTTTAGATTCTCCGTTAAGGTACAAAATATAATTTTGAAAAGTCCAAGGATCTATTAGCAATTTTTGCATTTTATGTCTACCTTGATGTTTAAGTTGCCCCTGGAAGGTGTAATAGTCATTTCATATCATTTCCAACCCTTTAGGTTACCGAAATACTTATAAGTCAAAGGTATACCTTAAGGGTATTCTAGTAATTTCCTTAGAATCGAGTCTTATGTGATCGTCGAGATACGTCTAGGTCAAAGGTGTACAGTGGGAGTAGGTTCATTTGTTTATGATGTCATACAGCCCTTTAAGTTGCTAGATACGTATATTTTAGAGGTAAACCTTAGAGGTATTTTAGTAATTCATGTTAAAACCAAATCCTATGTAATCATTGGGATACTTCTATGTCGAAGGTGTGCAGTATGAGTAGGTTCGTTTATTTATGATGTCATCAAGCCCTTTAGGTTACCTAGATCCTTATAGGTCGAAGGTACTCCTTAAAGAAATTGCATTAATTTATTTTTTAACTGAGTCTTTTAGGGTCATTGAGATACTTTTATGTCAAAAGTGTACTTTAGGGATCATGTTGGTTATATCGACCACATTCAAGTCCTCAGAGTCATGTTTAGTACTTTTTGTCTAAAACAAAGTCTTAGGATAGTTTTTAATATTATTAATAAAATTCAAATTTTTGCAAATCAAGGCAATGTCCTCGATGTTAAAATAATACATAGAATTTCTTCTACAATATGAGATAAGCTCAAAGACTATTTTAATAAACGAGATATCCTTTTAAAAATATGAAAATTGAGATTTTTCAAAAATTTCAAAAAAATAAAACCTTTGATATTCCATAGGTTCTTCAGCGGGGCACAAAAGATATTTTCATCTTTAAAGCCTTCTTTTTCCACTGGCTCTCCAACGGTTATGAAATAGAATGATAAAAACCTCTGCGTTCTTTTAGTTCTTTGAAGGGGTGTGAAAGATATTTTGATTTTCAAAAATATTAAAACTCGATTTTTTTATTTGGAATAATAATTTTTTTCATAAAATTTCTTTTTAAATATGGGAATTATAATTAATATCAAATATTGAAACCGAATAAAAATCAAAATTTAAGTTAACACGGGATTAATAAGGTATCAATTTCCAAGTATCATGAGAAGGTTGATCCTTACTTGTGATTGTAATCAACTCTTGGACCTTTTCATGCAATCTCTGGCATGAGCAAAAACCTCAGAGTTTGTTTTTATGGGTTTCATGATTCTTAAAATATAAACTCTGACAAGTGTCTAATCTCACCTAGCCAAAATTTGGTGGCAACTCTAAATAAATGATCGATTCATAATGACTATTTGGAGTTAAGTCGAGTGAGCGATTCATCTTGATAACTCAGTCTTCAGGTACAAAAAACAAAAAACAATGATAATATTGATATGGCCCCTAAAATAAAAGAAAATGATGATATATAGATATAGATATATATATATATATAGGAACGAGGGGTACACCCATCATTTTAAGTCAAGGTGGTCAGGATTCGTATCCAAGCCATGTTGTGATAGCTAGCACTAAAGAATCACTGGACCTTTATAAAGGTTCCCATGCCATGTTTGTGGATCACCTCAAAGGCATGATGCTTATGCTACTTGTGGCCTAAAACAGAGATCAAAGTAACCAGCTCATGTCAATGATTGTGCAAGGATCGACACACTCAAAGTTATAAGTCTCTGAGTACGTAAGATCTCGATTAGATCAATGTTTTAAATTTCTACTTAACCTACAGATCCAGAGATTTCTACTTGAGCTACAAATCCAGAGGAAATCTAAATATTTCTCTATTTATTTTCCTCTGTGCATGTTTAATTTAATTAAATATTCTATGCTTATTTCAATAAACATGAGCCCAAACTTCCCTTCAGTGGTATTAGAGCCAAAGGTTCATAAATAACCTATGGTTTTGAAAGCCAATTATTGGTGAAAATCAATCTAATTGATTTATGTGTTGATCTTGTTATTTTCGATTCTAGTAAAATTCTTAAAAAATTATTTTTCGTTAATTTTTTCAAATCTAGACAACATGTAATTTTGGACTTTAGTCATGTTTAAAAGTTTTTAAATAATTGATTAAAATTGTTTTAGTTAATTTGGGTAAAAGCCCTAAGACGCCAAATGGGATTGTTTTAAGTCTGATTTTTGGAGCTATTTTTGTAGCCTTTGAAATCAGTTTTTTAAGTTGTTTCAATTCTAGAATTTGATGTTTAATTGCTTCCATTTATGGTTATTGATTGATTGGTGTTAAAAACATTTAAATAAAACCAATTACAGGCTTGATCCAATATTACTTCAATGCTGGTATTTTTAGGTTGTTTTGTAGGTGTTTGTGTCGTACATCTCTATCCATGAGTGTGGAGAAGTTCTAGAACCTAGCTGGAATTTTAGGGTAGCATCTTAGCTATATATGATTCAGCTTTAAGGGTTATTCATGGTGTGGAACATTGCTAGAAATTGTAGCAACCATTGTTGCATAGTTTGCTACTAAAAGTAGTGCACATAGAGGCAAATGTTACCATCCTTGTCGCTGCCATAAGTGTAACCAGCAGGCACTTTTTAGGCATCCAATAGCCACCATAAATGGTGCATTACAGGCTCCATGAATAGGGGGCAATTGCCATTCGATGGCTGTTAGACTTTTAGTGGCGAATGAAATCAAGAGGGAGGAATTGATTTCTCAAAATTTTAGTAAATTAAACTTTGATAAATAAAATTTAGAAATCTAAACAACAAACTTTGGAGTGCAAGTTAGCGAATAGAAATAAACAATTAAAGACAAGGGAAAGATAAGCAAACTCAAAGATTTAGAGAGGTTCGACCTCAATTGCCTACGTCCTCTACCTCGGCCTCACTTACCTCAGATTTCCATAATTCACTAACTTGAATTGTCTACCTTTCAAGGATAAGGTATAACCTTTACACTCTCTATCTTTCAAGGCTAAGATAGAAATCTCTACCCCCTATCTTTTGTGGCTAAGATAGAACCCTCTCTCATTACTTTTGAAGGCCAAATAGAAACCTTCTCTACTTTTGAATTGCTAAGTAAGAACCTCCCCTTTTTGCAAGGATTTGAGTGTAAACAAATAAAACCTCTAAAGGTTAGGTGTTTACAAGAATTTTGGCTCAAAGGAAA
>JBBYHM010103724.1:3029-28883 GCA_038381775.1 Adansonia rubrostipa | reverse complement strand
ATTTATATTTATATTAAATAATTATTAAAATATTATTTATATTAATAATTTAATTAAAAACAATTAAGGGATAAATTTTTTTTTCCTTTTTTATCCCCCACTTGGGTCCAATCCAATGAGTGGATCCTCGCCCTTTCAATCGAATGAAATTGAAGGAGCCGGTGACATCCATTTCCCGAAGGTGTGCCAAACACACCTTCAATGAAGCTTGTGTTCATTGCGATCGGTGCAGCGAAATTCAAGTGGACGACAATAAATTGAGGAAAAAGAAGAATAGGCAAAGTTTTAGTGTGTTATGATTTTTCTTACTTTCGTTTGGTTGTTATGCTCTGATATTTTTATGCAATTTGCTTATAGAGCTGAGAATCTTTGGTGCCGACATGTGTTTGAGTTGTTGAATAATCGTAAGCTCGTTTGCTGTTCTACACCTATGCTCCTTGCTTGGGGATGTCTAGTTGTACTATGAAGTCATTCTCCTGGGCCTTCGATTAGCTTAGGTGCTCAACAAAAGTAATTTTTTACCCCCTAAGCGTCAACTTTGGGTTTGTTTGAATCTCATTGCATTTTTTTATGAAATCCTTCCATCGATGTAAGCTTCGATGAGGGTAAGTTTGGATTATCCTCAATGAGGTAAATTTAGAGTTTTATTTAATTTTTAATTATTTATTTGTTTATTTTATTAATTTATTTTTTAATAAAAATAAAATTTTAATAATTTTTAATCATGATTTAATATAAGTATAATTTGTAATTTTTAATATATATTTTATTATTTAATATAATTATAATTTTAATATTTTTAAAATGAATATTTTTTAATAATTTTTAATTATTTATTATATATACCTTTTAATCAAATATTTTTTTAATTATTATTATTTATTCTCGTCGTCATGATTATTTTTAAATCTAAATATATATCTTTATATTAATTTTAATTTTAATTTTAATATTATTATATTTAATTTTATCATTACAGTTATTATTATTTTTAATTTTATTAAATTAATTTTTTTTACGTGTAAATAGATCATTTTACATATTTTTCTCTTTCCAATGCTAGATGTAAGAATAAAAAACGTCAGTCTCTGATCTTTCTTCGCATCTGGTGAACTGTTGATGGTAGTAACATAATTCAACGGACTGCCATATTTTATTTTTTATTTTAAAAAAAAGAAGGAATTTGAACTTTGCGGGCAAAGGGGAGGGATGATGAATCGATCAATCATTTCACGCCACCGTTAGATTTAATGTCTTTAGCTGATTACGGAAGGCCGTTTGTGTTCCCTGCCGAGTTGGGTGCTTCAAAGTTCAAAAGCTCAAAGTCCTCTTTCCAAACTTCCAAAGCTTTAGGCCTAAGTACTTGTGAAGACTGAAAATTGAAAGAAGAAACAAAAAAAAAATGGCGTTATTTGGGTGCATTGGCTACGCTTCGCAGCCTCCTTAGACCCTCTCTCTCTCTCTCTCTCTCTCTCTCTTCTTCGCTCTCTGTTTTCTCTCGTCACAATCACCCGCACGATTACGAATCCCCATTTTTAGCAGCCCATTCACTGGACTTTCTCATTTGTTTTTCCCAATTATGAAAATTCTTATGATCATTTCAAAGTGTGCAAAGAAAATCTGTGGTTCCTTTCAAATTCCAGACCTGGAATTGCTCGGATATCGACTTTTTCTGGAGCCACGGACAGCTCGGGTAAAGGTGATCAACAGGGTAGTAGCAATAACAAGCACGTTGCTGAGGTTCCGTCGTGGATTGACTTTTATTTGCCCAGAAGAATTGAGCCTTATGCTAAGCTTGCGCGCCTTGATAACCCTACTGGAATATGGTTGCTCACTTGGCCTTGTGTGTGGTAAGGCTTCCTTTCTTTCTTCTTCCTCTAGTTGTTGCACTGCTCGATCTTAAAATTCGTTTGAAATTTTGTTGGCAAGAAACTCTTTTACATTTTTGTTGGTAAATTATATTACCTTCAACACCATGGCAGCTGCCTGATTTTAAGAAGATGGCTTTATTTCGTTGGAGGGCTTTGCTTTTGAGGGGTGTTGGTTGTGCCATCAATGACCTCCTTGATCAGGATATTGATACTATGGTATCTTTAATGGTTTCTTCACCCTTTTTTGTTTGCAATTTCACATGTATTTTTGATGGCTTATTATCTTAATATATCAAAGTTATATATAATTAAGAAAAGGATGATTTTGAACGATCCTAATATTAGACAACATGCACTTAATTTTCTGCTTATACACATTTTTGACATGTGCCGGCTCATTATTCCAGACTGTATTTAGAGCACTTTGCACGCAGGCTGAACGTACAAATCTAAGACCAGTTGCAAATGGTCTGTTGACACCATATCGAGGGATTTGTTTTCTCAGGTTTCAACTGCTTTTGGGTCTTGAAATTCTCGTTCAGCTTAATAATTACAGGTTCGAGATCTTTCTCTTGCCATTGCTTCGGTTATAGTTTAAATGATTTGAACATCTGAACTTTACCAAAGAGCTTCCATGATTTTACCTGAGATTTTCCATTGGAATGATATTGTCTTGGGCTTAACAATAGGAATTTTGTTTTATATTATCTGGATTTTAATTTTGTCTTGTCTCAACTTCCTTTGAAAATTTGGTGAAATCATTCTAGCTGGTTGGTTCAAGACTTTTGATTTATAGCCAATACTGCTTGATCATTTTTTGCAACCATGTATTAGGCCTTCATCCTTCTTCTCCTATCCTCCCATGAAAAGGTTTACATCTTGGGTGCTAATTTTTTGAGGTATTCTTTTCTTCGTTTTATGCAAAATATTGTTTATATGTTTACCTTTAATTCATCTAGTTGATTCAGCCCCAGCCTATGTCGGTCTGACCTTCAATCGGGGAGCCTTATTAGGTTGGTCGACCGTTAAAGGAAGTCTAGATCCAGCAATTGTGTTCCCATGTACATTTCTGGAGTATTCTGGACTCTTGCGTATGATACAATATTTGCACATCAGGTACAACTTAATCTTCTTGAAAGCTATATGAACTTCATGCTTTCTTTGCAGCTTCTACTGGAGTAAGATCCCAGCTTGATATGCTCTGCAATTGTTAAGTTTTGAGGAGCTAGTATGGTTCTGTTTAATTGATCTCTTATTTATTCGTTTATTTTGTATTGGATAATGGGAATGTAGTTACAAATTTTTTTCAGATTTTAACTCCGGTTGGGCTTTAGTAGGAGTCAGTCTTGTGATGACAATTACGGCAGATCTGTTACGATGATTATGGTTTTATGGGTCATGAGAGTTGATTTATGGAGCAAACAATGGCCTTTATGTAAACTTTTTATATAAAAAGGGATAAGAGATAAATCGAAAGGACAAATTTTATGGGCACTAGTAGTTCATTGTATTTGTAAGTTTCTAAGACCAAAAAGAATTCTTTTTTATTTGCTAATAAAATCAAATCTGCTTATATTGCCTTCTGTCTTTTTTCCCCCTTCCACAACACCCCCAAGGGGGCAAAAAAAGAAAGTCTTCTTTGAGGTACATCATCTATATGGTTTAAAGATTTGTTTTCCGAGGTCGGTTGGGAATGTGAAACAATAGGATATTATAGGTGCTGTCTTTGACGTTGATAACTATTCATTCCGGATAAAGATGATGATATTAATGTTGGTTTTAAATCTACAACCTTGAGGTTTAGGGATTCAAACAAAAGAGTTGACTGCTGGGTTTGGAATTGCATGCATAAGTAGTCTTGCTGTTAGTGGATTCAATGCTGATACAGGTATTTTCTTGACTTCTATATAAATTCCGCTAACATGTAATTTGTTTATGATAACCTTTTGTTCTGCTATTTTACTAAATCACGTTTAAGCAGGGCGACCATATTATGCCTTTCCTTCAGCGGTATCTGGACAATCGGCTTGGCAGATATGGAATGTTAATCTAAAATGCCGTGCAGATTGCAATAGAAAGTACATGATAAGTTTAAGAAAGTCATTCGGTTGTTGTGCTTGTCAATTTATTCTAACGTACCTGCAATTTCGGATGCAAAGTAAACAAAGTTATAGATCATACACAAGGATTTTAAACTTCCTTTTTCTTTGACTGCTAGTGGAGAATCTGGAGATTTGGTTTCTGCCTAAATGTTTATTTTTATTTGTAGCAGTTTTCGGTTCGTCTCATTTCTTTTTCTCTTATTGCAGGTTTGTGTCCAGCAAGTGGTTTGGTGGGCTTATTTTCGGTGGGGTTTTATTTGGCAGAGTCCTCTCATAAAGGTATTCTTAAGATTTTAAATGCCTGATAGTTTTTCGAGTGATTCTAAAATGTTTAGGAAAATTTCAAGAGAGGATACGAAGGCGGAAATAAACTGTGCCATTTTCATTTAAGTGGGAAAAGGAAAGAGAATAAAAGAAATTCGTTGAAAGTCACTTGTTAAGTCAATTTCCTTTGATCTTTTTCACTGCTATACTTTTTTATCCTTATATTACTAGGACTTAGGATAAATATCGGAAATGGATATGTTTTCAATACGTCAGCAAAATTCACTATCATGTCAGTATTTTTAATTGAAAACAAGGTAATTATTATCAATTAAATCAAAAATTTCAAAATAATATAATAAAAATTATAGCAGAGATATTAAAACTCAAAAGTTTTTAAGGTAGTATAGGACCGTCAATAGAATTTGTCCTTCCTCTCCTTTAATCGGCTGACTATTAGGTCTGGTCTTTGGCTTATTTAAAAAATGTTAAATACCATATGAAAATTTCACATGAATCACACATTGCATTCGCGTCCTGTTGTTTTACTAAACAATAGTAATATCTTAAACAAGTAATCAACCTCCCAAAAAATAAAATAAAATAAAATAAAAATCTTGAAAAAAAATAAAAATATCGTTAAATGGAAAACTAGATAGATAAAGAAACCCCTAATGAAATCTTTAATCTCATCGGAATTGAATATGATGAGTGTGAGTTTATATGAAATTTTACGTTTAGTAAATTTATCATGATTTTGTTATGTGATATGTTTCATCTTTGAACAAAGAAACACAAATGGTCTGTGGAAGCGATGTGGAAGCTTTTGTGAGGCCTTGCTGGAAGACCCCATACGTGGTGGTACCCAATCCCATATCGAGATAGCATGTGATGGGTGTGTGAGTTTATATGAAATTTTTTGATGTCTTTCGTTTGGAAACGATGGTCTTAGTTCCAAACAAAATAAACCCTTGGATTGAAGCCTCTAATTTCAGACTAAAAATTGCCCCATAAAAATGAGTTTATTTATTTGTATATGGTAATCCATTACACATTTTTCTTTTTAAGATATTATAATAAAAATAATTCACCTACCTGTATTTAGATTTTGCACAACTTTCAATCAATTTCAAGATTCCAAGATTTTCAACCGAAAAAAAGTGATTAAACACAAAAGCATACCAATATTAGATAACGATCTTCGAATTCATATAACGTTATAGCCCGCGTCAACTGGTGAAAGAAGAATAATATTAGATTGAGGAGCGATTCGTCGTGACTCATCAGTAACCAACGACGTACAAAATGATAAATCAAAATTCAAAACTCAAAACAAAACAAATAAAATAAAGCATTCCAAAGAAATTAAAAGGGCCTTGCTATATTTTCCTACATTATCTAATCATTCTCAGACACCAGAGCTAGCAGTAGTGAGCCCCAACACCACGTCAGCCCTGCAAAGTGTCGCTGCCATCCCCACTGGTTGGCCCATTGCCTCCCACTTCATGCAGTCACTCATTTGCTTGAAACGCATCGAGATACACCACTCGTCAGCCGCACGTTCGGGGAGGGATAACCGCACTCCAAAAGGGAATCACTTTCAGTTGCTCAGAGTCCGTGCCCACTGCCCACTCCCCTGTTATCTTTCCTGCTGTTTGTAAATCGTAATCGCCTTCCCTTCTCTCCCTCTCGCCTGCCATTTATCTTGCTTCTTCCAGTAAACCATTAATTATGCGAAAAATGCTTGCCTCGGTTCTTTTTTTTTCTTTTATTTTTCTTTTTCAAACGTATTACAATTTTGCTTCATTCTTCGTATTCTTTGTCTAAATTTAGTGTTAGAAAGAAGATGGAGAGGCAGAGTTGAGTCCAGGACGAGACAGAGAGACGAGAGAAACAGAAAGAAAGAGAGAGTTGGAGGCATGTAATTGCGGTGAAGAAAAAAAAATTGGGTTCCTTGCATGCTTTTCCACGGCTTTCTTGAACTTGGTACTCTGACAGGCCAGGAAGCAATTAATTCTCAGTATGAAGCTCAAGAAAGCCATGGGAAAACATGAACGGATTTTGCTTTTACTGCTTCTTGAATTGTCGGGGGCTTCATGGGGCTTTCCACAAGGTAATTTGCAAATACTTCACCATCATCTAATCCACTACTCTCTAATATATCCTTGCTTCATACTACAAATATTTCTAATCTTTTTCTTTTCTTGCGCTTTAATGTGAAACTGTCAACTCCTACATGAAAAATTTCAGCCAAAAACCAAAGTTTTACTTCCTTGGTCGGTGTCAACGGAAAGTGGCTGCATTTTCATGGCACGTTTTAGGTTTCTGGCACTTTAATTAGATTTAATTGTTAAAATTTAGAAAAAGTGATCTATATATCTATATATATATATATATATATATGGTTTTCTTTTTCATACGATATTTTAGTTTCTGCAACTCGTGGATCTATTTAAAGCATTTAGTAGAGCAGCGGCTTTTCTTTCCACAGATGAGATTTCAGAACTTTGATGATTTTCATTTTGGTATTTTGGTTTACATATTTGTTTACTGCAAGTAATGTAATTCGTAGGCATTCAACAAAAGATAAGCTGAAAACTTGTTCACAGCTGACAAATCAATGCTAATCATCGTAGGGAGCCATGTTATCCTAACCTTTTATTTTTTAAAAAAAATATTTATATTTGATATATATAAAAAATTTTAAAATATTTTTTATTTTTTCAAAGTATTTGTATTTAAAGTACTTGCGTTTGATACGTAATCAAACATTAGAATAAAAAATAATTTTTTAAATATATAAAAAATTTTTAAAAAATTAAATATATTCATTTTAAATACATTAGTATATTGGATATCATTTCAAATTCAAATAATATAAATTAGGAGAGACCTATTAATTATTGAACTACTATTTGTTTTTTTTTTAATCTTAATTTTCTTTAAATAAATATAAGTTTGTTTCTTCTCTCGATTGACAAATGTAGAACAAGATTGTTCTCCAAAACATCCACTGACTGGATCTGGAAAAATTTTGGCGCAGTAGGTTCGGCCAAACTGCTAATTTGTCTACGATAAGAATTACCAATGTTAATTCAGAAGTTAAAAATGTGGGGTGTACTAAGTAATGTCGTATCTTGTACTATTTTGCTTTGCAGTAGAAGAAAAGCCGACGAAGGAGTGAAGCTGTGGAGTGTAAATACGTGACGACACCGACGGGGACCCTTGATTTTGTGAATTGTCCATTTATGAAAGGCTGAACTGTCAGTTTCTGCTGCATTTTTTTTTTTCTCAGGACAGAACAGAAGAGATGGTGATGAGCGGCAAAAACGAAAGGTGGGATTTATCATACCTTTAGATGTGATATGTTGATTTTCCCCTTTGTTTCTTTTTTTTTCTTAAAGACCGAATTTTAACGTAGGTAGATATATTTAAAAATTAAATTATTTAATTAAATTTAAAATTTTATTTAATATTTAAAATAATTTAAATAAAAATATTAAATTTTAAAAATAATAATGTAAAAAGAATGAGTTAGTTTAAAAACGGATTAAGCATTGACTTAAACATTTAAGAATTGAGTTAGTTTTAAAAGTAATTTAAATATTGATTTAAATATTTAAGGCACGGGTCGAGATTGATTTGTTTTTTAAGTATATAGTATACTATTTTTTTATTTTTATATTATGTGATTTATATCATATAAAAACAAATATACATAATTAAATATAGAGCTACTTACACAAGTGATCCAAACATGGGCATGTTCTGTATTAATCTAAACTTTAAAACATATTAGTTAGATTCGTGATTTTAAAATTTTGTTTCAATGTGATCTTTCCTTTAGCATTACATATGTCAATTATTTTTTCAAATAAAAAAATAATATATTTATTTTATTTAAATAAATTTTATTTTTTACATAAAAAAATGATAATGTTAATTATTTGTAGAGGTTGAAGATTTGAATGCAAAATCTAATTTTAGAGGCATTTATAATTTTAAAAAAAATAATTTTTCAAAAATAATTTTTTAAATAATCAAAAATAATTTTTATAGTGTATATACCTTATATTTAACATATATTTTTAATAATATTTATCTTTATGTTAAAAAATAAAGTGATTGGGGAGAGGATAAAAACAAAAGTCGGTTTTTTTTTTTTTTCCTTAAAGGGTTAATGATATGAATAATCCTTGAACTTTAATAAATTTATCAATGTGATAACTCTACTTCTAAAATATTGATTTAAGTACTTAATTAATGTGGTATCTGCCATTCACCCCATTAAGGTTTTTTTTTTTTTAATTGTCTAGCTTCTAACTAATTAAAACTTGACACCTGGCCTTAGAAATACAACCTTATTTTTTAAATTTGCTAAAAAAAAATAAATCTTAATAGAATTTTTAATAGCTTCTAAGTAATTGTCTAGCTTCTAAGCTGTTTCTTCACATCATCCGCTTCTTCTTTAAACCTTCTTAGGCAACCCTTCAATCAAATCTTTTGCTTCTTTCAAAGCCAAACTCGTTAGACCCTTTAAACATTGCAATCCTCGCATTGCTAGGAACCTCCTCGATCATCACATCAAACTCTGTCTTCTCCTCGACAGCGGCGACTCCGGCGTTCGCCACCTGGGAGCGACAACGGTGATGGCGGCTGGGGTGAGAGTGGCAGCGGAGACATTTTGTTTCTCTTAGAGGTAATCGACTAGGGTTTAGAGTTCTTCGAGGGTTAGGAGGATATTTTTAGGCCAATTCTCTTTGAAGCTAATCCTGAACATGGTTTTTATTAAATTAAAATTTCTTTTAAATTTTTTCCAGCAAATTTAATAAAATACATGGCATTTTAAGGCCGCGTGTTAGATTTTAATTGGGTAGAAATTAGACAACTTGAAAAAAAAAATAGCGTAGTTAATGGCAAGTACCACATTAATATATAGAAATATACTTTCAATATCTAAATCGACATTTTAAAAGTAAACATATTATATTAACAAATTTGTTAAAGTTCAGAATCATTTATGGCACTAACACTTTTTTAATAATATAAAAAATTGATTCAAAATATTGATTTAAAAAAAATTAATAGTTAAGTTTCAATCAAATTTCGAAGAAATAAGTTTTTTTTATAAAATTAAATGTATTAAAAATAAAGATATTCTTTTTATATATATTTTTGAAACTTAAAAAATAATTGATATACATGAAGCTGATAAAAATTAATATTTATATTAATACTGTCATATGTGTATTAGATTATATTGCTATATGTAATTTTTTTTTTGACTTTTGATTAAAAATGTACGTATAAGGAAACAGGTTAAGTATGGTAAATATAATTTTTAAAAGTCATTGATTATTTTTAAAATTATTGATGATAAATCCAATTTTTAAAAATAATGGATAAAAATCATATATTGATCAATTTTACTTGATTATATTTAAAAGGATTGAAAATTAATTTAAATTTTTTTTTTAAAATCTATTACAAGTATTAAAGAAATAAAATCCTCTAGTAAATCACCTTGAGTCATTGTAATTAGAGATATTTATGATTCGAGCAAGGCTGTGGCCTAAAAAAAATTTGAATTTCTTGCCTAGACCTGACTTTGCCTAGCCTAGCCCATAGGTTGGATCACCAAAAAAAGTAAAATATTAAAAAAACTCTTTTTATAGTAATATTTATATATTTTTATAATTAAATTTAAAATAAAATATTATTTTATTAAATAAATAGTGATTCAAAGTGAGTCAACCTAAATCACAAAAATACAAACCCCTAACATAACTCATTTTCGGCCAGGCCGGGTAGGTTGCCTAGAGCTTGAGCAGCTCTAATTGTAATATATTGTATAAATGATTCTTTTTTGTTCAAAAAAAAAAATCCTTAAAGCATTCTTAGCTCTCTAACAACTTGCACAAATTTAGACTAACAAACTATCCGATCTTGTTCTGAAAATCATTTCTTTAAATAACTAAATTAACCTATAACACTCGAACAAAAGCATTTGTACAAAGCTAAGTTTTTAAAACACTGAAGCAAAAAAAATTAATATAATAAAACCATAACTCAGAGAAAATAAAGAAGAATGCTAGTGTATGTTAGTGCTTAAATATCGGAAGAAACAAATAAGATTTCAGGAGGCCTCTGTTTATAGTTGAATCCCCTTGTATGAATAGCTCATATTGTTACACTTAATAGAACGTTTATCTACAATCATTTAAAGATATAAGAAATTTAAACTTTGAACCCTAAATTCTTAAAAATAGAAAGCTAAAAACTATCGGTTGCTAGATTATTTTACTTGGTCTCCAAGCTTTTAAAAACTCTTAGACAGATCTTGTCTTCCAAGATCGTTTAGAATGCTTCAATTATTTTGCAAATACTGGCGGGTTAAGATACTTCCTATAACTTATATCCATGTCTTAAACTTGATATACTTCCTATAACTTTTATTTACCTGTATAATTACCTACGTGTGCACGTAGGTATTGTTACAGGCGCGAACCACGAAATTAGCATGTAGATGAAGTAATGAATAGTTAAATTAAGTGCAACTTAATATCTTGATTGAGTTTTTATTTCACATGTACTATACTATTAGTTCTTCGCATCTATGATGTAAGTTAAATGATAAATAATTTATTATTTACAAATATATAAAAATAGATAAAATATTATAATTTAAAAATATATAAAATAAAAAATAGAATTACAATTTGAAATAAAAAAAGTTATTAGTGTTTTAATAATATTATTAAAAAAATAAAAATGTAAAAAATTAATATGCCATATTATTTTTTTTTTTTTGGTTATTACCTTAACTCAGTTAGTTCTATTTTCACTTAACACTTTATGATAATGGCACACCAATTATGTAGGTAAATAAAATAATATTTTTTAGAAACTTATAATTAAAAAAATTGATTTGTTTTTTTTATAAATGGATAGACTTTTCTTGAAAAAATGGGTAAATTTTAAGAATAGATAAAAAATACTTGTATATAAAAATTTGAAACACATAAACATATTTATTTATTTTTAATACTTTGATTATATTTGAAAATTTTGAATCTATATCTTTACAAATCTTTACCAATAAACTTGTCAAGCTTAGATTTTTTTTTTTATTTTGCTTGCCTTACTATTAAAAATATTAAAATTTTTTACTAATTTTTATAATTAAATTTTAATAAAATATCTTTTGTTAAATAAATAATAATTCAAACCAAACTAACTCATATTACAAAAATATCATATTCAAAACATAATAAATTTGAGTCCAACTTGAAAAATCCTACTAAGGGCCCATTTAGATTTTGTCTCACCCATGGTTAGATGGAATCCAAAGGTTATATTCTCTTTGATTGAGATTTTGTTCGATGGGACACATTCAAGCTTCATTTGGATAGCCAATAATAGTAACTATGATAAGATTAAAAGTTACAGTCACAATGAGATTCATCATTGTAACGTCAAGATTGAGTACTGTAACAGTGAGATGAAAATTAATAATGAGATATATTTTTAAATTCAAATGTAATAATAACAATGAGGTGAAATGTAGTGAACAAAATGATCAATAAAAATAATAGATTAAAATTTGTATATATAATCATTATATATTTACATGAATTAAAACTTGAAAAAATAATATTCAATTATTTATTAAATTTTATGAATTTTATAATATTCTAAAATTTAAAAAATTTATTCACTCAAAAATGTTAGCATACTATTTATATTAAATGATATTTAATAAATAATTTATTTAATTATTTATTAATTTATATAATTATATATATACTTTATTATTATGTTTGTATTTATTTATTTATAACTATTTATTTTTTACATAATTATTTTATAAATTATTTTATATAATTAATTATTATTAAACTAGACAAAAAGATTTGAAAAAAAAGGAGAAAAAAGGGCTAGATACATACTTAGCCCTTATAGTTTACCCTCATTCTCATTTTAATACCTAAAGAATTTTTTTGTCAACTTAGTACCTATAGTTTCATTCTATCCAACACGTTGCACCAAAGTGAATTTCGTTAAAATAAAGGCTGATGTGGCTTATATAGCGAGTAACACAAGTTCATCTGGCCGAAAAAAGCCATATCCGCTTTTAAGTTAACGATTACATCATATTTTTTTGTTATTAATAAAAAATGCTAAAACTTATCAATATAAACAAATCAAAACTTTTCTTTGGTTTTCTTCGATCCTTCAACCTTTTCCTATTAATTCTTAAAAATATATTACTATTTGCATGAGATTATTTCCAACTTGGAAATCTAAAACCATAAGCATCCAAAAACTAACAACAACAAAAAATGGATTCAAATTGTATTTAATCCAACAATCTTTAAATAACTGTTACCCCCAATGGGTCCAGGAAGCTCTCAATGAATTGCCCCATAATTTCACCATCATGGATCCTTCAATTTCAGGCCACCCAAACCTTTTTCCAAAATAACAGTGATATGCTTTTGTTTTTCCAAAGAAATAGAAATAACAAAAACCCTTCGATCTTGGAAGGTTGAAATCAGAATTGGCATAAAAAATAGGAGATTGGGTATTGCAAGTAGCAAGGAGATTGGGAATTGTAAGCAGCGGAGCAAGCACAGATGGCTTTAGCGGCATGAGAATTGGAGTCTAAGGTGGATGAAGAGAAAGAATAGGAGGAGGTAAAGGTTTCGGTGTGATTGAGACTGATTTTCAGTCGTGATTGGGTGGTGGGTAGTGAATCTCTTCTTTAAACTACTAAATTAAAGAAAAACTAAGAAATTTAATGAAGATTTCCACGCTAAGAAATTTAGTGAAGATTTCCACGACCAAATCCTAAAATTTTCCTTCAATTTCATTTCTAATTTTGTTATATTACAATTTTTTTAGATAAAAAGAAAATATGATGTTACAAAAATCTTAAACAAGATGATGTGGCTTTTTATGCTAAATGGAAGCATCTAATTGGCCATGTTAACTTTTTTTTTAAACAGAATTTGATATTGGTGCAACGTCTTAGAAGAAATTAAACTATAGGTACTAAGTTGACAAAAAAATTTCTTTAAATATCAAACTAAAAATCTAGGTAAAAATATAGGGGTTAAATATGTATTTAACCCGAGAAAAAAAGTAAGTGAAGCTGCACCCATTGGACCCAAATGCTGGGAATCCTATTCTCAATGAAGTCGAATCTTAAGCAAAAAAAACATTAAAAAACTCATAAATACCATAATATAAGTAGCAAAAATAAGTAAATATAAAAAAGTCAGACTTCTCTGTGGATCTCTTAGGAAGGGTTTTACATGTGGTAAACAATTTCTAATTAAATCAATTATGAGATCAATGAATACTGTAGACACTTATTTTCATCCGGGCCTTTTTATGACAATTTGAGAATATCCAAGTTCGAAAGTTGGTGATCGTCACTATGGGGGTCGACCTCCTCATAAGGACTAAGTTTCTTGGGATATATTTAGTCATGCCTAAATGGCCGCTCACGCGCGTGACTAAAGAATTGTCATTCTAGGGGTCATAGAGAATGAATCTCAGATAAAAAAGACGAGTATTAAGGTAAAAAATTAGCATTCAATTCCCTTTATGTAGAATTTTGAAATTTATTTTGGGATATGAGTTTGGTCAAATTTTCTATTTTTAGAACTTTTTTGGATTTTTTCGTAAAATTTTGAAAGTTGGTAGTTGTATATTTTTACCGATATTTGTGTAATATTTATGTCGATACTCACATCGAAAACTCCAGAATGTTCAACAAAAAGTCAATATTGGCATTTTATACCACGAGGTGTGGAATTGTCAAAGCTATTGACTAATTTCGAATTTGTCGTAGTACCACAAGTTTTCTACTTGTAAAAATTGACCCCGATTTCGGTTTTTTATTTATGCTGATTAATGTTTTAGACAAGGCGGTAATTTCAACTCATTTTTCTAAACTTGGACCTATTTTAGAGTTCTCCTGTCTCTAAAATGCGAAATTTTCTATCCTATAAAGTTTGTCTGTAGGATTTTTTCAAGTTTAGAATTTTAGTCCTTTTTGCATATTTTTAATAATTTAGTATGAACTTCGCTTTTTAGAATTCTAATTCATTTCTTTTTATTTTTTTAATTTCTCATATTTGTCATACAATTTTCTTCTATAAGGATTTTCTCTAAACTTTTACGAGTTTGAATTATTTTTAATCATTTTTTTACACATAAAATATTTCAATTTATTTGCAAAAATTCCTCTTAGAGTTCAACACTTGGAATTCTTCCATAGAGATTTTATTTTATTTTTTAAATTTAAGTATTTCCCGTTCATTTTATTTTTAAAGGCCTAAAGGAGTTTTTATTCTAATGGGCTTTAAAGCTTATGAATTTTTTAGCAAACCTATCAAACCTATTTTATATTCTCCAACAAGCTGAATAAGTTATTTTTGTTTTCCAACAAGCTCAATAAGCCAATTTAAAATTTTCGACAAGTTCTATAAGCTCGTTTACATATTTCAACAAGCCCAACAAGCCAAATAAGGCGCATGATTTTTCAACAAACCTATCAAGCTTATTTTGATTTTCCAACAAAGCCCACTAATTCTTTTTCTCTTTGATAAACTCTTTATATATATATATATATATATATATATATATATATATATATACATCAATTATTTTATTTTGGATAAAAAATTTTCTTATGGATTTTTAATTGGACCTCCTACTTGATTAAATTTTTAACTAAATTTATCTTATGAAATTTTATTTTATTTCTTGAATACATGAATTTTAATTTATTACAATTTGATCCTTCAGTTCATTTTTTTCATGGAATTTTCAATTAAGATTTTTTGCATTTTGATTTTATTTATTTCTTCACTTCTAGGATTATTTTTGTGCATGTAAATTCATAATTTAATTTTATTTGTACATAATTTATTTATTTTTTTATAATTTATTAATTTAATTACATGAAAAATAATTTGGTTAGAATTGAATTTTCTTTTAATTGATTTAGTTTCATTTTAACTATGACATCATGTTAGGCAGATAATCATCATGAAAGTTAGATAGCTAGCTTACAAATTGTTTGACTAATGAATGGTGAAGTATAACAAAATCAAGAAATTATATCTAAGCATTAAATAAATTCCGTCTAGCAAGCAACCAAAATTGACTAAAATACAGGAAAAATTAAAAAAGAGAAACATAGAAAAAGCATAGAAATTTAGCCAAGAAGGATATCCTCCCCTATAATTAGGGGAAGATGTTTTTCATTTAGTTCTTCTTAGTTTTGGGAGACAAAAAAAAAAGGAATTTGATTTATTTCAAAGCTTTCAAGTTAGTTTTTTTTCTTGAAAATTCATTTTTGTACATTTAATATTCTATTTTTATGCACTTCATTTTCATCTTCTTCAATTCTTGATGGTAGTTCCATGATCCTCACTTATTAAAGTGATTAAGCTTAAGCTATGGCATATTTCATGTTTTTGTTTAAATTTCATTAAAACCATATTTTCAAAGTTTAAATGCTTTAAATCATGTTTATATTTACTAAAATAAATTCCAATGTTGATGGATTTCATGGCTTATGCATGTTTGTACTTAGCATTTTTTATCTAGTTTGTGATTGTTCTTAGATATTGATACTTTGAGAAATTCTATTATGTGTTGAGCTCGGTAGTATTCTAGGATGACATTAACATGTATTTAAGTCTAGTTTCATGTTAAATTTTTTGGGAGTTATTTTTGTAAATAATTAAACTTTAGGGGTTAACATGTATTTTTTCCTTTAATTTTTGGACTATTTAAGGACTGTTTTGGTGCTTGGTAACACTTATAAAGGCTATTTCATAGTTTTTTCAATTTTTTTTTCAAACTCATTTTGGTGTGTCCTTTAGCTTGACTGAAACCTATGGAAATTTTTATTTTTTTAGGCCACTTATAAGTACTTTTTAGCTTGATCAAACCTCTAGAATATTTTTCATGTATTTTAAATTTATTTAGGCGTATTTCTTGTATTTTTAGTCTATTAGGGATCGTTTTGCAATTTTAAAAAGTTTAGAGATTAAATTGGAAAAACTTAAAATAAATTCTTTTGGCCATAGGCACTTGGCTGAATTGCTTTAGGATTATGAGGTAAATTTTCCATGTGTTTTGATGTATTTTTTATGGTGGTTAATGCTTTTCAAATCAATAAGAGACAAGTTTGCAAATTGAGGGTTACTTAGGTCATTTCTTATACAGATTACCCATTTAGGGTATTTTAAACACTTTAGGAATATTTTTAACATTTTAGGCCATTTTGGAGTCAATGTTCAATTTGGAAAAGTTTAAGGACCTATTAGCAATTTTTGTTATTTAGGTCATATTTGTCTCATAAGTTGCCCATTTCGATGTGATTGTTATTTCATGATATTATCGAGTCCTTTATGGTTATCAGATACTTTCACGTTAAAAGTATGCCTTAGGAACATTTTAGTAATTTACCCTAAAACCAAGTCCTTTAGGGTCATCGGATACTTTGACATCGAAGGTGCACTTTAGGGATAGATTGGTTATATTATGATGTTATCGAGTTTCATAGGGTTATCGAGATACTTTCACATCGAAAGTATATCTTAGGGGCATTTTAGTAATTTATCTTAGAACTAAGTCTTTTAGAGTTACAGGGATACTTTCACGTCAATGGTGTATTATAGGGATAGGTTGGTTATTTTATGATGTTATCAAGTCTTGCAAGGTTATCAAGATACTTTCACATCAAAGATACACTTGAGGAGCATTCTAGTAATTTATTTTAAAATCGATCATTTAGGATCACCGGGATACTTTCATGTCAAAGGTGCACTTTAGGGGACATTTTGGTATCTTCGACCATGTCCAAGTCTTTTAAGTCTAGTTTTATATTGTTCGTTGAAATCGAATCTTAGGACAAGTTTTTATTGTTTTTAATAAAATCAAGATTTTGAAAAATCGAGACAATGTCTTTAAATTAAAAATAGTAAATGGGATATCTCTTAATATGTGGGAGAGGTTTCATGGATTATTTTAATATCAAGGTATCATTTTCAAAACAAGCAAAAATTGAGATTTTTTAAATTTCATAAAATAAAACTCTGTATTTCTCTAGTTTCATCCGATGGGGTACGAATGGTATTTTGATTTTAAAAATATTAAAAACCTAGTTTACTCAAATGAAATAACAAATTTAGTTTAGGGAATTTTATTTGAAATACAAGAATTATAATTGAATATCAAATACTAAAACCAAATAAAAATCGAGATTTAAATTAACACGCAATTAAGAGTTATCGATTTTCGGACATCATGAAAGGATTGATCTTTATTCATAATTGTAACCAACTTCTAAACCCTTTCACGTGATCTCTGGTATCAACGTGGACCTCGAAGTTTGTTTTTAAAGGTTTTGTAAGCTCAAAATATGAACTTCGATAGGTGACCCATCTCATTTAGCCAAAATAGATTGATAATGACTCCAAGACAAATGATTGTTTCGTAAGGACTATTTCGGGTTAAGTCAAATGAGCGATTCATCTCGACAACTTGGTCCCCACACACGAATGAAAAAAAGAATAAAAGAAATAAAGGATTCACACGCCTTTTTAAGTCTGACGGGTCAGGGTTTGTGTCTCAGCCATGTTGTGACAATTACCTAACTCAAAGATATCGTAATATTAAGTTTTTCAAGATCTGAAAGATCTACTATAGTTGGCAACCAAGCTTTCTAAAAGGCAATCTGAAATTACGAGCAATACAATTATCCTGTTTCAAATGGTAATCAACACAAATAGTAGTTGAAACCTTCTATAGGTCTAGTGGTTCTTCAGTACTAGCCAGAAGGCTTCTCAAACCTCAACCTAAAGATAACTTGCCAATAGATATAGACCTAATATGATCCATGACTGTTTCCTTTACTTGTTGTGCCAAAGAGAAAGAAAAAACGACTCGCAAAGAAGTGGGTTTTTTTCACAGATGTGAATAAATGAATCCAAAAATTATAACTCTTAATCTTGATTGATTCCACTAAGATAGAAAACTAATTTTCTACCTTCATTGTGATCAAAAACACTTTCAGATCACCAAGAATATCAATCGATGCTTAGAAGGGCTTAGAAAGCTAAGGGTTGGCATAATAGCATTTTAGGGAGATCTAAGGTTCATTATCTAGGGTTTTCTAATAGCCAACTTGCTCCCAAAAGGACTTAATGTTGTATATATAGGCCCCTTGGACTAGGCTTAGCTATTAAATGAATTAACCAGGCAAATTAAACAAGCCCTACAGGTGGTGCCAACTTAGAGTATTTCTTGGAAACCGATTAAAACTATTTTAATTAGCTAATCCAAGATTAGGCCTTAATATTAACATATTAATATTTTTAGCCCAATAGGACACTAGGAATGGCTATATCATGTGCTTAGCCTATTAGCAAGCCCAATTTAGAAAGGTTCACAACCAAACTTCATTAACTTGATAAGTGGGCCTTTTATCTCAACCTCTAATTTACATATTAGATAATTTAATTAATAATTAAATTTTCTAACCAAAGCAAAACAATTTTTACTTCATGTAAATAATATTAAATAATTAATTAAATAGTCATTAAATAATTTATTTAATTTTTCAAATACAATTATTTGGACTAATTTAATATTATCCCTAAATCATATATGCAAATAGACATTATCCTAATAAGACGTTCTTATCTTTATTATCATATTAAGACATCTCTAATTAGATTTTACAAATCTAATTTATATCTTAAATTATTCTTAATTGAATTTATTCAATTAAGTCTTCCTCAATTTATCTTTTATTTAATTAAGTCCAACTTAATTAAACATCGTATTTAATTCAACAATTCTATCTTATTGTGTGTGACCTATTTGATTGCCAACATGTTGACAATGAACATAAATAATTTTATTAATCATGTTTATAGATCAAAAGCGGGATCTAGCAACATATCATGACTACCCAAATGTTGATAGAATGAAATGTGACTTCTTCAAAACCTTTCAGTACCCAGCTTATCAGTGCACTACAGTCCTTTCACCAAATATCGTAGATTGAGGATAAGCATGGTGCAGTATTTACTAAAACCTTTATTCATGTTAGATCTTGCAACTTATGCTTACTGATCATTATTATATGAGGAACTATTCCTCATAATCCACTATGCTCTACCCAAAAACTTTAGTCCAATTAACCATAGTCAGGATTATTCTAGATATGTCTCCAATGTCACTCAAAGTGGTAAATCCTCTCTAGATCACTTATTCATCTTTTTTATATTTCATATCATTACCAAAACCACCTTTTTTTTTGTATCCATCTATTATAGACTCGTTTGTGATGATTTCTAAGTATGATACTCTTCATACAATATGAGTTGGTATTACAAGTCTAAGGACTAATATGCATGATTAGTACAAAAAAACATTTTTTGTAGAAATTTAAGTAACTTATACTAAATGGGTTCTCATTCGGGCCATGTTTAGTGAACTTGTTTCCATAAAACAAGCACTTATATGCTATCCCCAAGTATCTCATATACTTCAACTTTTATGAAATCAAAGAATTACATGCATCCAATGCATGGAGGCTTAGCATGCATTAGTCTTTGAGTATTGCCAATGCCTTATGTTGAAAATACGATAACTTGGAACCTTTTTAGAAATATGGCTTTGATGTATAAGGATCTTATCATCGTAACTCATTACTATTTTTACAAGGTTGTTGTATTTTAAGGGTTTCATCCAATTAGTATTTTCATGAATGTCAATCATGCCACTGACATGAAGAAAAACCTTCATTATTTTTATTTAATAACAAGTATATGATTATTTAACTAATTATCCCATGTACCAATTCAAATGATTTGAAGGCATACACCAACATCAAAATGGTCCACTGAGAATTGAAGCTGTGGCATGGTGAAAACAATTCCATCTTGCGACACCATTGTTGCACAAACTCATGGGAATGGATAAATTGCACAAAAAAAGAGAATAACTATACTGAAACAAAGCTTCTTAGAAATCCAAATGTAACCTTATTTGGCAAGTGGAGTAGGCTTCTAGCATTTCCTACAGGATAAAAGGCCTCTTGGTGGGAAAGTCTTTTATTTTTCAATCCTTACGAGTTTTTTCTTTTAATTAGAAAATAAATATAATTAATATATTTTATGTTATATAATAATATAATATATGTAAAAATTATTATTATAAAATTTATATGAATTAATTAAAAATAAATAGTTACATGAATAATAAAAAAATAAAAATATTATTTGATATATTTTTATTAATTTTTAATTATTTATTAATAATATTATTATTTCATATAAATATAATTTTAATAAATTTTGATTATTTATTAATTTTATAAATATGAATAATCAATTTTATAAATATCAAATAGACAAAAATTTTTATTATATATATTCACATTTTAATCTTATATATTTGATGATTAATTTTTATTCTTATCTCATCACTTAATTTAAATTTATATATATATATATTTTATTTCATTTCTATAACGGTAAGTATTATTTTTAAGCTCTCTGAATATTCACATAGAGTCTAGCGAAGAGTCTTAGGGTCCGTTTTGGAATCAAACATTCCCAAGTAACCCTCGATACAATGCAGTAGGAGCATTTTATGCCCCAATCGCACCACTAATAATTCAAATGGATCACTAACGCAATATGGCGATAACAGCTCATTGTGCTATTGCTCCTAATGTCCACTAGGCCTCTTTACAATTTTCAATTTTCAATTTTCTTTTTCTTTTTTTTTTAAAAATTTTAAACATATGTAAAATTTTTTATTATATAATAAGTACATATTTTACTTTTATATTATAATATAAGGAAAAATTATCTAATAAATATATGAATTTTATTATTATAAAATCAATATAAATTAATTAAAAATAAAGTTACATTAAACATAAATAAAAAATATTATTTATTATATTTTTATTAATTTTTTTTATTTATTAATAAAACTATTATTTAACAAATTATAACTTTAATAAATTTGAATTATTTATTATTTCATAAATTTCAAATAAAATTATTATTATATATACACTTATTTTAATTTAATATTTTTAATAATTATTTTTAATTTTCATTGTATCATTACTACTTTAAATTTATATACATAATCTACCATTAATATTAATTTTATCATTACACTATTTAATTACTATTATAATAATTTATCTTAACACTATCACTATTTTTAATTTTATTAAAATTAATTTAACCGCCGTTCTTAGTAGATCATTCCCATCCCCCCACTTCTCTCCGTACGAAATCCAAAAGTTCCCGACTGCATGTGCTGTCATTCACCGCCTCCAAAACAACCACCAACAAAACTAGCCACGAGATTGACGTGACACGTGGCTTCATTTGAATGGTAAGCAACGTTGTCTTTCGATAAAAACCTACGTTATATATATACACACTCATATATAAAACCCTAGCAAATAGTACCATACATAATCGTTCATTTTACCTCAGTAACCTAACGTTTCTAAATTTCATTTGAAGCCCGCCCTTTCTCTTTTTTTTTTTTTTTCCAAAACCTTTATTTATTTTTATTTCTGTTTTTATTTCACCTTCGACTTCGAGCGAAAGCTTGGCCAGGGCAAAATAACCCAAGGGATGGCAGCGACGGCGACAACGAGCCGAGTGGCTCGGCGCATGGGAGCCGAGGATGAGAAGCTAGTGTTCGAGACGACAGAAGGAATCGAACCAATACTGAGTTTTGATCAGATGGGGCTGAAAGACGATCTCCTCCGTGGAATCTACAATTACGGCTTCGAAAAGCCATCGGCCATCCAGCAGAGAGCCGTGATGCCGATAATCAACGGCCGTGATGTCATTGCGCAGGCCCAGTCTGGTACCGGTAAAACTTCCATGATTGCCCTCACCGTTTGCCAAGTTGTCGACACCGCTAGCAGAGAGTATGTTTTAATTTTAATTCTTTTGTATTTTAGAAGCAGTCTTTTTGTCGTGAATTGAATATATTTTGATATCGATTTCGTGCCATTTTTTTTTTCTGAAAGCCCTAATTCTTAGTTACCTGGTAGCTAAAACCTGGAATTTGAAATAATTATATTTTCTTATAAAATGGAAAGTGTTGAATTAGGTTTCCATAAGGCTTCAAATCTCATGATGGAATCCCTATTTTTTTTAAGGATTAATCGGCAATTTAATCTCTGTAGTTTGAAGCATGAATTGTCGTTGGAATATGCAATTTTATGATGTTAACTGGTGTTATATCAGGGTTCAAGCATTGATCTTGTCACCCACGAGGGAACTAGCATCGCAAACAGAGAAAGTGATACGAACAATTGGTGATTTCATGAACATACAGGCACACGCGTGTATTGGAGGCAAAAGTGTGGGTGAAGATATAAGAAAGCTAGAAAATGGAGTTCATGTAGTGTCGGGAACTCCTGGGCGAGTATGTGATATGATCAAGAGGAGAACCCTACGTACGAGGGCTATTAAACTATTGATTCTTGATGAATCGGATGAGATGCTGAGCAGAGGGTTCAAAGATCAAATTTATGATGTTTACAGACATCTTCCGCCAGAGCTTCAGGTTTCTTCCTCATTTCTTATCCTGCCTTTTTGTTCAAGTTTGCCTTATTCTTTGTCATTAGTGCTTTTCCTATCCTTTCAAAATTCCCAAACATGGAAAGTCGTATAACAATTGTAACGTTCTTAGGTGCAACAAGTTTGTGTTGCTTACTGGTTTCATGCTTGATTTTAAACTTCATGGATTGAATTTGAGATGTTATGATGTTTTTTTTATTTGTCTTGCTGCTGTTATCTTGCAACATTCTGGCATCTGCAGTATAGCTACGTCTTTTTTTTTCTTTTCCTTTTCTTTTCTTATCTAGTTTGTTTATGTTGTTGAAATTGATTTTAAATTAATGAATTATTGTAGGTTTGTTTAATATCTGCTACCCTCCCTCATGAAATCTTGGAAATGACGAGCAAATTTATGACAGATCCTATAAGGATCCTCGTGAAGCGTGATGAGTTGACTCTGGAGGTAATCAAAAGTATTATTCTAATGGCATTTCTACAACTTCTAATTTGGATTTGATGCAAGCTTTTGTTCTGTTTTTCATGATTACAGGGAATTAAGCAGTTTTTTGTGGCAGTTGAAAGAGAGGAGTGGAAGTTTGATACACTATGTGATCTTTATGATACATTGACCATCACCCAAGCTGTTATTTTCTGCAATACAAAAAGAAAGGTCTATTCAGAGTCTTATAGGCACGCATTTGCTTTTCAATATTGAGAATGAAACCTCTTTAATCATGTTCCTAGGTAATTCTCTTACGCAAGTTTTTGGATTTCCTGCTGTGATCTTGAGGTTTTTCTGTGTGATTTCTTATTTTGAACAGGTTGATTGGCTAACTGAGAAGATGCGTAGCAATAACTTTACGGTATCATCAATGCATGGAGATATGCCTCAGAGAGAAAGAGATGCAATTATGGCTGAATTTCGCGATGGTGCAACCCGTGTTCTTATCACAACAGATGTTTGGGCCAGGGGGCTCGATGTTCAACAGGCAAGTCTTTGGAGGCCTTTTCATATCTGTATTTTTGCTGCTTACATGTTTTCTAGTCGAGTAGATGTTTAATATTATTTTTTCAAACAAAAAAATGTAGCTTGATGCAAGTATAGTTGGGTCTTATTACCTCAGAGATCAGTTATATACAGTAGTGGTAGTGGAACCTCGAGGCATGGGTCTTCTTCCTGTGTGGTGTGTGCTCAAAATGCCTTGAGGTTATGGTTATGTTAGAATTAAGTGCGTATTATGTTTTTTATTTTGACGTGCTTCCTTAATCCAAGGGGAAAAAAGGTGCGAGCAAAGAAAAGCATTATTATTCCTATCACTTCAGAAGGCCTTCTGTTTTTCCATCATATTTTACTAAATTTACTTTCTGGTTTCAGGTGTCCCTGGTGATAAATTATGACCTGCCAAATAATCGAGAGCTTTACATCCACAGGATTGGTCGTTCAGGGCGTTTTGGACGAAAGGTATTTCTTTTACCATTTAATTTGATTATGGGATGAGACTTTGTCTAACTCAGTTTACCATTTTTATTTATTGCATATATTTTCTAAAGATTTTGAAGATCCCACCCCCACTTTCAGTTACAATTTTGTATATTCTTGATTCATGTTTGGATTCTTTCATCTACTTAAATAAACAATTTCTGGGTGTTTTATGTATATTTAGAACGTATATTTGTCTATGATTTTATTGTATTGTTGCTGTGCAGGGTGTTGCTATTAATTTTGTGAAGAGTGATGACATCAAGATTCTTAGAGATATAGAGCAGTATTATAGCACCCAGATTGACGAAATGCCGATGAATGTCGCAGATCTGATATAAGAATGCTTTCTAAGTGCTTGGATGGACTGATATGGTTGAAAATTATCGACAGCATTGTGTAATTGACTTCTGTGTAGTTGCATTATCTTTTCTGTGTGACTGGTTTGTATGCTACGTGGAGGTGGACCGATGCAAACTGTGGAGGGTTTGGTGACAAGAAATACATATCAGAATTATTAGGTTATTACAATATATGCCAAAGAACAAAAAAAAAAAAAATTCATTGAGGTTTATTTGCATTTTTCCCCTGCTTTGTGTAGTTGGACTTGGATTTTGCTCAATTTCATAGTGTATTTGGGAGTGGGTGAAGGTTTTG
This sequence comes from Adansonia rubrostipa, assembly GCA_038381775.1. Classification (NCBI taxonomy): domain Eukaryota; kingdom Viridiplantae; phylum Streptophyta; class Magnoliopsida; order Malvales; family Malvaceae; genus Adansonia; species Adansonia rubrostipa. The sequence goes on along the minus strand of JBBYHM010103724.1, from coordinate 3,868 downwards.
AAAGGTTTCGGAGTCAAGATTCTGTCTGGGCTTCTTTTCTCGTAATATGATATTTCCTTTTCCTCCATCCCATCACAATTTTTGCATCATAATTGGGACAATCCAAGGCCCAGAAATAGGGTGGCGCTGGTATTTGAGGCACAGGTCTAATGGCTTAGTCGCGAGCAAGTTACAACCTGACCTGAGCTGAGGCACTGCTTTGCATGCAATCATTCTACAGTGTGGGCTGAAACTTTAGAGTATAACCGTATTAATGTAATATTTTCATATCATATTGGTCAAAACGAAGTATTTCGTCTTTGTATTAAGCTCAAATTTGATTTAGTTTATAATTCATGTAAACTGAGTCTTGAGTCCTTTATATCAATTTGATAATTTTGTCAAATGTTTTACGAAGTGTAATGACATGATCATTGGAAGTAGGGTGTATTTTTCTTGGATTTAAAAAGAAGCTAGACTTGGATTTTGAAAAATTTTGAAGAACATGCCTTTCATTGAGAATAATTAAATTGTCAATGGCTTAATAGTGTAAAATAATTTGTAGAAGGAAACAAAAAGCAAGAACTTGTCGTGAAGGAAATTGTAAGAATCTAAATAGTCTTTATGAAGTGAACTTATTCCTCTTTCATTTGGGTTTAGTTACTTCTATGTGACGTTTGGCTCCCTATTCCTCTTTGAACGGACTCATACTTTTCTCTGGCAACCATTATTACCAGCCATTCTCATACTTTCTCTTAACCAATGCCATATCCACTATCAATAGAAGTTGGTGCCAACCAAATCTACTATCGACGTTGTACCCAAGCAGGTAATTTCGCAGCAGTCTTTCGTTCCCACAG
>JBBYHM010103617.1:9609-21736 GCA_038381775.1 Adansonia rubrostipa | reverse complement strand
ATATAATATAACATAATACAATTCAAACCGTTCGAAAAATACTAAACAATAAATCTATAATCAAAATTTTACTATAACATAATAATGGCAATAACAGCAGCGCTTTTCACAACCCTCTTCGAGAGTGGTGGTTGTTTTATAGTGCTCAATGGGTATCCCGCAAACCCCATTTCAATTCAAATTGAATCTTTATGACCAGAATGTCAACAATTACCAAAATAATAGATCAAGCCAAGCAAGAGACAACGCCAATATGAACTCAAAAAGCATGTTATAACTATATAAACCATTTTCAACTGATTTATTCGAATGTTTATATCGATACGACATTCAAATACAAAATACCAGCAATCCTTCGTGTCATCTGGGAAGAGGTGCGCGCTTATTGGTGGAGATTATTATCACCATTCGCATCGACCCACATGAACCAAATTCATAAATAGATAAAAGGAAAATCAAAGAATTCATAACCTAAAATTTCAAACTCCACTAGTCACTTGGTTCACCTTTGAAGACGAACTTTACGAGGCAGTCCCTTTGCAAATAAGACCTTAAGGATTCCTGCTTTAGTTTAACTGGGAATGGAATCAAGCTCCAGCAGTCTTCTTATTGGGCTCAAATACATACTTAATAAGAGACTCCTTAATGGACAGGAGTTCAGGGAATTCCTTCTTCAATTTGGTGGCATCAAGTTCATTGTTGCTCCTAGGGGCAACGATAACCTTAGCCTGCTCCTCGAGATTAAAGTTCTTCCAGGTGAAGTTGGAGTCAATGTATTCGCGGTACATTTCTAGAATCTCATTGTGACTGACCACTCCAGGGTTTGTGAAGTTCCAAATTCCAGTAAGGTTCCTCTTGGCCATCTCGATGGAGATAGGAAGAAGTTCGTCCAGGATGGTCATCGAGTTAGGAATGTTAACCACCTTATCATATCGAGTGATTTTCGTGATGAAATTTCGAGGATTGGCTAGATCAGATGAGATAGGCATCCTAACTCGCAAGGTACATACATTCTCATAATTCTTGAGCAACTCCTCCACCTTGTACCATTAGCAAAGATCCATTATTAGAAGAAAAGCACAGTTCAGATCTAGATGTATCAACTACAGCAAGAGAAAGGCAAGGCAGATTCAGAGCTCTACTACATTTACAATCAATAATCCTTGCTAAATCCTAGAGTTTTCAACCAAACCTAAGTGTCCTCGATGCCAACAGATGCAGTAATTAGTTGCTTTAAAAAAAGAAAGGTAGGAAAAGATTGAACCCTTGGTCGCTGAAAACAATATATTTTTCAATAAATATTGGAACTTTCTTGCATGTAAACCTTAAACAAACAACCAAATTCATAATCTATCTAACATAAACAACTTAATAAAATTTCCTTAAAATCACAAGATCTGAACAACCTTAGCATTAACGAATATGACGAAACCATTTCCAACATTAAGAATTTACGTGGAAAAGCAGATCAAACAAATAAATAATCAGATCTAATAACATAATTCGCAAATTAAAAGGGAAAATTGAAAGTTTGAATATTTCTTTTTGTTGCTTGCTTACCATAGCCTTAGTCTTCGAATAAAAGGAACCCGTGAAATTCGGAGTATCCTCTTCCTTAAACCCGATGCCCGATTCGATCGGATGAGCGGCATCGTACTCAAAGATGCAACCCGTGGCATAATTAATCAAGATAAGGCCTTTGTCTCGGCACACGTCGGCAAGGGTAAGAGTACCGACCACATTTGTTCGGATGGTCTCGACCTTGTGGGATTCGCACCAGTCGACGTTGGGACGCCCGGTGACTCCGGCGGCATTGAATACATGGGTCGGTTTCACGGCGGCTATGTCGGACTCTAGAGAAAGCCGGTTCTCCAGCCGGCCTGAGCCGTACTCGTAGTTGATTCCCTTGGATTCGCAGAGTTTGCCCAATAAACCTCCGATCCAACCGGTTCGACCGTAGATCAGAAACTTCAATGGTTTCTCCGATGAGCCATTCGCCGGAAACCCCATTATTTATTTATTTATTATTATTTTTAATTTTGGGTTTCTAAAATAGAAATGCAGGGTTAGATTTTGAGGAAACGAGACCTTCAAAGATATGATATATATAGAAAAATAATGACGCCATTATTTTTTTAATAAATTTTCCTTTACAGTATTAATTGAAAAGATTTGAATCGGACAGCGACGGGAAGACAAGGAAAAGTAAATCTCGTAATTCGTAAATTTATATTTTATTTAAAATATTACGTATCTATAAAAATTTTATTATTTAATAAATTATGTTAAATAAATTTAAATATGCATTTTATTTATATTATTTTAATTAATTTATTTTCGTATTTATATCAAGGCAAGATGTAAGCATTAGAAAAGGGAAATCGTAGTGAGACGGCTCATGATTAATTCATGAGCAGCTTAGACGTCGCTTCCAAATTTGTTTCATTCTTTTATGCGAATGAAATCTCCTTTTCTTCCATGAAAATAATTTTATAATGGAACTTTATTCAGCAATTAGTATAAATGAATGGTATAGTTGAGAATTTATAATTATTTGAATTCCTATTTTTATACTTTTATTGTTACCTTTATAATTAATTTATACATCTTTCTTTTCAAATAAAAATAGAAATAGTAATCTTTGGCTTGGTACTTGATGGTATATCCTTAACATTTGGCTTTTAAGTGGTATATTTTACTTTATTTATTTATTCCTTTTTTTAGGGGGGAATGAAGCTTTTGTTCTCTTAATAACAATTGCATATCTAAACCCTAATTTGTCCGTCATTTTCATTTTTCTTAATGCTAAGCATCTTTCAGGATGTGAAAGTTAGAAATAAATTTATTTTCCCCGTAACTTTATTATTTAATAATTGGAGTTAATTAAAACAATAAATAATGTAAAGGGATTGAAAAAGGAGTAGAAAATAACGTGATAAATATAATTTTGATGGGATCTAACATTAATCGATTTTTGGAGTTTTTTTTTTTTTGGTCTTTTCAATGTGGGCGACACGGTTTTTAGGACAAGGAGAGAACATTAATTACGTATTTTTTGTTAAAGATGTTTGTGACTTGTCGAGACAATGGGTAAAATTAAAAGGAAAAAGGAAAAACATAAAATCTAAAGAGAGATAATAAAAGAAGATTAAGATTTCTGTTCGTGTTTTTGGTTTGCATTACTTGAAGAATTTTAAAATTATGCTCATATTTAATTAGTTTAAAATTATATATTTTTGAATTTATTTGATTAAATAAATGTTTTCATTAATATTAAAAAATATATTTGTAAATATAAATAGTGAACATATTTTTATTTTTAGATTTAAAATAACAAACATAAACGTTAATAATTATATATAAATATGAAATAAAAAAATAATTATATTCGTTATATTATAATTGAATATTAAATACTTTTTTTGTTGAATATAAAAAAGTAAACAAATTTTATGCAAATTCGATTTATATTTACCAAACAAGTCTCAAATCTTTTTTTATAATCTTTTATTTAACTCAATTTACGAATCTATACAGAAAAATCAAACTATTTGTAAATAGTTGATCAAACGTCATATTCAGGTTATGGCTTTGCGAGTCGGTATGATTTTTCATGTTGTTGCATGAATTTTTGTTTCCTGATTTGACATTTATTTTTACTGATTAACTTCTTTTTTTTTTTTTTTTTACGCAAGAGAGTTGAGTTTAAGAACGGCATGGTCCGACTCCGACATAAAATAAACCCCTCGCCCCACCATAAAGAGCGGATCTGGGTCTGGCCGACACTGACACCAAATCGGCTCTGCTGACCGGACGTGAGATGGCAGTGGATCAGGCAACTTCCTAGCCGGCCGATGATAAAGGGCAAGAAAATGAAAGGGAAAAAAAGTATAATTTGATTAGTTTTATTTTGTAGGTTGCTGTATGAACTTTTTGTTTTCATAATTTTGTTTTTTTTTTTTTTCCAAGAAAGTTGACAACAAAGTGAGGTAGGGGAGGGCATGAGACCTGTAATTCTCCAATATTATCACTGCATTTGTATATTATAATTAATAATAATTTTGTTACTCAGTGTAAATCTAAATAAATTATATCGGATTGCTTGCCGCTAATTTAGTTAGTATTGTAGCCATAGTGATTGAAAATTTTTGAGATTAAAGATTCTTGTTTCAGTTGTTAGAATTCATATAAACAAGAAGAAAATTATTATTATGTACACTAGAAGTATATAGAAGTTTGAATGCATGATATGACTGATGAGAAACCATGTTCAATGATGATTCGGTCGTTGATCTATTGGGGGTATGTACCATATCTTTGATTCTTATATCTTGAGTCTTGACTTGGATCCGGGGGGATATTTGGGTTGGATCCCAACTAGTACAGAATCCCATGGTCCAAAACAATGAGTGTTGTTCGAAGACCATAGTCATGATCCGCACCGACTTCTCAAAGTTGCTATAAGCCACCTGAACTTCAATTCAAAAACATTAAATATTTATAATAAAAGAATATTAAATCGAATCATGCAATCATTATTAATTTTTTATCTAAAGAAGCAAATAACAACCATACTTACGAGTAACACTAACCTCTGGTTAAGAGTGATAGCATTTGCATGGTCAAGACCTTTGTGTCCTAAAATCCTCTAATTTCTGATCACTGCTCAGTATAACCAAAAAAAAAAAGCTCTGCTTTTCAAACACTCTTACTGGTTAGTCCATATTTTTTTGCTTGTTAAGCCTCACAAACATAATAATTTGAAATATAGTACATATATAAGATCAGGTGTTTGTAAAACTGCATCTTATGTTGGTCCATTTACTTGCTGATAAAATGAATTCACATCTCAAAGCCGAGTAAAGTCAAGGGGGGAGGAAAAACATCGGTGGTTAAACTGATTGTGAAACTGATAACTCTGTACGGAGAGTTATTTAGTCTCATTTTTCGAAAATATTAATTTTTAATTTTTTTTTGCGTGGTAAACCCGACAAGAGAAACCTGAATAGAAATGTTAACAAAATATCTCCCATCAAATTAGTTGAGTTCATTTAGTGAGTATAATTCTCCTAATTTTGATCTCTGAAGTTATCACTAACAATTCAACTATGGAAAAACTTTACTTTCTCAGTCTCAGAAATGAAAATCAGTTTTGGGAAACATTCAATGCATTGTCTCTGTTTCTAGCTTGGAATTGCAGCAATGACTCTCGTCTCAACTAGTATATTAATATTAGTAATTATTAGAGACATCTCAAAAGAAACGGAGATTCTTACAGGAAGCATGTTTACTATGTTAGAAACTTGAACCTAAACACTTACATAACATACATGTAAGCCACATAAAAACTCAAATCTATTACAACCTTGTTCCTGGTTTTTTAAATCATCTAAACTTCCCAGATTCTATTCAGTACCTTCAGAAGATGTTAGCCCACAGTTATTTAACCCCAAGAGGTGACATAATAGCTATACCGACATCAAACATGTTTGAAACGTCCTTCTCCATTCCTCATGGAAATTTGTTGGTAGTCTACCTCTTTCGCTTGGACTTCAAGGAGGTCACAGATTGCGAGTTGTTATGCCAGTTGCGCTTCCTCTGGTTGATGAACCAGTTGTTGATTTGCTTTAGTTGCAATCCTGTCTCCTCGACAAGTTTCACCTTGTCATCTTCCTGTAATTATCATAAAGCTCAAATGAAATGATCAAAGGCTTGGTTTTGGTAAAAGTGAACCTCAAATAAGATAAGTAATCGGTGCCTATGGGAATCAAACAAGATTTTCATCAGTATTGGAAGTTGGAAGTTAGTTGCTTACAGTTGGGTATGGCCACTTGGAGTGTTGCTGCCACCAGTTCTTTAGCACAGTAGTTGTGTCACCTGGTAATTTTCCAGCCCTTCTTTTTCTTAAAATTTCCTCCCTTACATCCTCAATTCTTGATTTGAAACCCTTTACAGACATTAAAAAAAAAAAAAAAAGAGATTGTCTTACTGTTATTTGCTATTAAGCAAATCAGTTGCTTCAAAGACAAAAGTTGCTGAGAAATCTTGATTTCAAAACGGAGGAAAGCTTTTTCATGGAAAACCAACTTCAAGGAGCAAATACTTTAAAACCTTTTGTCTTTGCACACACATGTTTGATGTTTTTCAACTGAAACAAACCAAACAAAGATTTTTAAAACAAGAACCTGTTTTAGTTCAATCTTCAGCTCCTGACGAACCCTCTCCATTAAAGACCTTTCAGAGTCTGTAGGAAGTAGGGGACCAAAACCCATTAAGTCATGCCCGTCAGAGCCAGATTGATCCAAAGAGAAGTCCATCTGCAGCTCATCTTCGTCATCTGACATTGTTGCACCTGTACCTTCACCCAAGGTTACTCCTGAAAAAAGGGAAAAAAGTAGCTAAGCAACCATAATAAGTTGTTTGAATCAAAGGGTCAGATTCTTGACGAGGAACTGAAAAATTAGGAATTCAGTTTCAGGCTTGGGCGTCAACTTTCAACACAACGTCAACAGACAAGTATTGTGTTCAGAAACATGCTGACGTTGGATAAGCCGATCCTGGGCTTTTCTTGGGCTAAGTTGTCTTCTCATTGAAGCCCAATATTACTCAAAACTCCTGGTTTCTTAACAGCAAAACGTTAAGTGTAAGTTATTTGGATAAAATTCATGATATTTTTAAATGAAAGGTTATCAGATTCCAAATCAAAATCTATATCCTTTGATCGATCATGCATGGAACAGATTCAGATAATTTTAAGAAACTTTAAGGTTTATATAAATGGGTATTTATCTAAATTTATGAAAAGCTTTTTCACCATTCAATAACCACTAACTATAGTACACATATCATTTAAAAAATTATATATATATTTTCCATCAAGAATCAATTCGATAAAAACATATATATAATGTGTTTTTTGGAAAAAAAAAATCTTTAAGAAATATATGAATTATTTTTCTTAAAATAGAGACAAGGGTCTATAAAAATTGAGGGGACAATTGTCCCACTTCTCAAATGAGGCAACAAAAAAGAGTAGTCTATTTTTATTAAACATAATAGGTAGGTTAGATCCCATAACACGATGTATGTCTATGTTAGCAGGATGATGATCATGACATATGATAAAATTACACTTCATTAATTCATCATACAAACATGTCATGATCCCAAACACTCAGGACTGCCATGATTGATATGTTTCTCAAATGTTTTTATTTATACAAACATGCCACGATCCCAAGACTACATATATATAATTTTTATTTATAACCTTATGACAACAAATATATTTCAAAACAATTATCTTTAGAATGGAAAAATTGAAACAATCACAAGTAATTTTCAACCTTCTTTCTCTACTTTAGTTTTCATACTAACATTAATTTTAATATATCTAAGGTTTGGTAAATGTATAGTGGTTACAACTAATAAGTCGAATTAATGCATTTCTAGCTGGAAGAGTACCAAACAAAAGTTGATTAGAGAAAGAAAATAATTTATCTTTTGGCCTTTCTTTCAAGAAAAGAAAGACCAGAAAAACATCTCCACCAAGCATCTAAAAGGTTCAAAAATAATGTATATTTTTGCATATAGATAATAAGTAGTTTTTTTTTTCCTTAAATCTTTTAATTTTGGACCATAAAATGATGCCTCTATATGCCGAATGATAGCTACTACATAATGCTTGCGAAATTTGAAGATTTTAGAATAAATATTCAATATTAATATTTTCACTTTATTAGAATGTTGCTAATCGCCTCCTATTTGGAGCATTTTAAAACTTCAACCTATTTACTCAACAAACATATGTATTAAATACTACTTTAATTTAATTTGTTGGGGGTATTTTTAGAATAATAAGTTGTTTCTATGGTGTAGCCTCCAAAGTTGTTTTTATGAACAGTGTTAGCTTGTTAATAGCCTGCAGTCGTCAAGAACTGTTATTTTAGAAAAAAGTGTTTCGGGCTTCAGCTTTTTGCCCGTAGACCAGCTGAGATATATATATATATATAAATGTTATCTAAACTCCATTAAAATTGTAAGCTGCAGAAGCAGAGGGCACAGAACTCAGGAAAACGAACTGGTTGGACGCCAATTGTCTGTGAGAAAAGGTCTAAACAATGTAATTGCAAGCATGACTCTGCCAAACTGTCTTATTATCATATTCTCAAATCTTCTCCCAAACCCTAAAAGCATCAAAGATACAATCCCCATTTTTTGTACATTTCTGAAGACCCAATAATATTATACATTGACATAAGCAAAATTAGCCACATAACTCTCTGGGATAACGTTGTTTTTCATTCTATCTCAATCTCTTGTCTTCATTTCTAGCCTCTAGACAGTAAACTTTGGTTATATAATATAAGATTGATAATTTAGACTATATAAATTTTATATATATATATATATGTGACTGTGAAGCAGTTGTTGTTAAATCAATTTTTTTATAGTGGTTCCATCCATGACCATGGGAATCCAAATCTCCGATCAGTACCGAACAAGATTCATGCATATTTTGTATTTAGAAATTAAACTCAAAATCGATGAAAAATATGATAGAAATAAAAGCAACCTTAGTACCCAAATATTCCGATGGAACATTAGAATCAATTGTTGTCGGCGATGGTGGTAGTGACGGCGAGGTTTCCACCAAAATAACTACTCATTAGCCACCCTAACTATAACCTATATATAAATATAAGCTAGTTGTATGATTTTTTTTTTTATTGGTAGGTCCTGCGGCACCCAATTTTTGGTACGGATTCTTAAGCTTGCAAGAAAGAAACCAAAAATGTCAATCTTTATCAAGATACATTACAAAGTATTATTATATGGCAAACAGGATAGAACAGTTAAAATTTTTAATTTCTTGTTTGACTTATCGCATCATTAATTAACCAGTTAATGATGATCATTTGACAATAATAATATTGGGATCGAGAGAGAGAGAGAGAGAGAGAGAGGAAGGGGGACAAACCAGTGAGAGCTTGGAAGTTATTTTCGATTTCACGGCAAGCCATGACAGCTTCAACGGCATGGACTCTGACATGTTGTTGAAGCTGTTCTTTGAAAGTACACAGCACTATCAAATATTGTGCCTGCACCAAACAAATAAAAAACCCAACACATACAACAAAAACACTTTCCCGTGTAAAAACCCCCATCCAAAAAAAAAAATGAAAAAAGACACAAATGAAAATCTCAAATCATGAAATAAAACAAAGAAAGTCTTCAGCGGACTATGGCCTATGTTGAGGGGAAATTAGAAATTTAGTTAACATAGAAAAAAAATTATAGAAGAGAAAGAACTGACCAAGAAGCTGTCAAGCTCCTGTCTTTCATGGGGTGATAGGGAGTGACCATGTTGGTGATGCTGTGTAGCATACGACCTAAGAAGGTTATGAGATTGTGCTAACTGTGCATCGATCAAAGACAACTGATCAATTGGTGTAGCAACACGGAGGCAAGAGACATGAGCCGCTAAAAGCTGCTCATAAAGTGGATGGGTAGCTATCTCAGCCTTGAGCTGACGGTTCTGGTCGCCGGAAACAGACGCTTCACCCCCGCTGCTTAACCCTCCAATTGCATCGTTTCCACCACCACCACCAGCAGTACTCATCATGCCTAACCCTGGTTCTTGCATTTCTTTGAACCACTAAAGAGTATAAACCCAAGTTTATACACGAAGTACTAGAGGGAAAGTGTAACAAGAACTAGAAAACAAAAAAGAGGGTGCTTTCTAAAGAGAAAAGAGAAGGGTTTTGATATATATATATATATATATAATACGTATAAAGAAATGGTGAAGAAGGACCACAAAGAAAGACCCTTGTGCTTGAGAGTGAACTAAGCTGAGAAGTTAATGGATGAGGGAAAACAAAGACAGGTTTTCTCGTTAATAGTGTAATAGAGATGCTCAGTGTATTGGGATCTGAGTCTCAAGACTTTCTGCACCTCCCTCCCCCTCTGCTATATATGTTGCAGGGTTTTACTTTTACATACACAGGGAAATTTGAATGAAGCAAAAACATAAAAAGGGAAGGGAGGCTATGGAATCATTATTGTGGAAGAAGAGAGCTCAGATAAAGCAAAGGGAAAAAAAAGACAAACCAGTGGATAAAGCTGCTTCTATGACCTGACAATTTGATTTCCTTGTGTTTTTCTTCCTTTTTATTATAAATTTAAAAACAAAAAACAAATGTTGGGTTTTTTTTTTTTTGTTTTACTTTTATTTTAAGATATGGATGTATTTAAGCAAATAACCAAAGGGTGGCAAGTGGGGTTTCATTGTAGTTTGGTGAATTAAGTAATTATTAATCAACCTTGAATTTCGTAATAGAATTGGATTAGTTGAGTTAACTCTGAGGTCATTAATCATAATTTTCTTTCTTCTATTATTCATTATCAAATTTTAGATGTCTTGTAAAATCTACGTCAATGATTTTCAAAATTATAATTTACAAGTAACCCTTTTTTTATTTAAATATGAAGAGATTTAAATCTTAATCATTAATCGAAATTTTATGAATAGACTTAATTAAATGAATTAAATGTGCTATGATGGCCAGCTTGAACTTGTGGTCTAATATGTCACACATCGGAGATCAAATTTAATTCATTTTGACAAGTATAAACATCACGTGTACTATTTGTCGGTTGAACCAAAATATTTAAAATAAAAAGAAATAATAACCTATAAATGATAACTTTTTTCCTAAATTTCATTTTTATTTCTTTTAGATAAATATTTATACTATTACTAATTTCATTTCATGAATTCAATATCCCAATAAAAAGATGCTCTAAATATATATACTTCATTTCTTTAACTTCAAACAATAACTGCTTCTACTATTAACTTCACCACCTTTTTTTCAAATATAAATACAAAATCTTAAACCTTTTTAGTTAAAATAAAAAAGAAAAGTAAAAAAAAAAAAAAACCCTTAGAAATGGTGGTTTCAATTGTGTTTATCTTATATTACATCCATATAAAAAGGTGATTCAAATAAAGTACTATTACTTGAACATTTTATTATAACCTAAACTTTTATTTCCCTTCGAAACGACTAATATTATAGTATTATTACTCTCAAATCGTGATTAATAAACGAATTAGGAAAAAAATCACTTCCAGCAATTTTTATTATTAAAAAGAAAAAGTATTCTCTCTTATTTTTCAAAAACTGCAAAAAAAAAAAGGGAATTAAAGAAAGAATTGCATACTAATTAAGATATTATTTGGAAATCATCCTACCAAAATAATAATAACAAAATAGCAAAATAATTATAATTTATAAAGGATACTTTTTAATTAACCACATTTTGTTTTGTTATTTAAGAAAGTCGGCTGAGGGTTGAGCTGTCAATTGTCAGTATTCCTGTGTTCCGCCTACTTTTCGCTGGTGCATGCTTTTCAGTTTTTTGTTTTTTAGCCCATTTTAATGTTTTTCTCTTTTATTCTAACATTATTTGTGAAAGAATTTTGATAATCAATTCATTTTATAAAAAATATTTGATAATTTTATGTCTTATTTTAAATGAATTAGATGAAAACATTATTTACATTATTATTTAAATCATCGATTGAATTAGATATTATAAATTAAATAATATCAATTTTATGAATAAAATATTATAAAATTATAAAATAAAAAATTAAATATAAATAATTATATCTTTTAATGTTTTAATAATATATTATTATCTTATCTTTTATAAAACAAACTATCTATTTACTTGGAAAAATTCCATATTTTTCTAAAAAAATACCTATTTTTTATTCACTTTTTTAAAGTCCGTCCACTTTAAAAAAAATTACATACTTTAATATTTAATTTTCTTAAAAATAAATATTTATATTAAAATATCCTTCTACTTACATAGTAGGTGCGTAGAATTCCAGTTATATTAGCTCTCACCATGCATTTTCATTGCTCAAATTTCCGACAACACAGTAAAATTTATCGTCCAACACCTTGACAACATGAAAATCCAAAACTATACATTTCATCTCTATCCATGTATGAGAAGGTGGAGGCCTTTGGTGATCCCTTCGGTCAAGATGATTTTAAATAATATTTTTAATATACTCATTTCAAATAATAATAATAATAATAATAAT